>JBBPBX010020289.1:17041-28544 GCA_038048925.1 Garcialebias charrua | reverse complement strand
ATGATTTAAGAGACAGCTTTTAGTGTTATGATTTTATGTAGTCAGTGATTAAATGATACTAATATTTTCGTTCATAACTGGCAAATAAACACACGCACCTATATGTATGCTGTGTGTGCGTTTATTTATACATATCTATCTATATATCTATATATATATATAATATAGGTGTGTGTTTATATATATATATATATATATATAATATAGGTGTGTGTGTGTGTTCATAAATGAACCCTAATGTTTGTATAATGTACTTTTACTTTCAGATGGGCTTGATGAGAGTGTGGAGCTGCTCAACACCACCAGTCACATGCAGCATGACTGTTGGAATGTGGATTGACATAATGTCAGAACAAACCAACAACCTTATTCTATGGTTGCCCCGTGAAACAATTAAAGCAACATGTTTTGCAGAAAGCTAAAAACTTGGACTCCAGAAGTGAATCATACATGCAAATAACACTGTGAAATATTTATTGGCTGTTTCTCCCTCTGGAATAATCATGTTTATTTCAGATGCTTATGGTGGTAAATGCAGTGACAGGTATATAACACAGAACTCTGGGTTTCTGGACTATCTGCGTGCTGGAGATCAGGTGATGGGTGATCGTGGTTTCACAGTGAGGGACCTGCTGCAAGAGCTATGGTGTCAATTTAATCGTTCCAGCATTCACACGCAAAGGATGCCAGCTTATTTCAAGTGAGAAGTGAGAAGACATTAAATGTAAACATTTTTCTCAAACATGTACAGTACTGGTGTACTTGCTGTAAACGTAACACAACTCATGTTTTTTAAAGGATGCAATGTTAACTATATTACATTAGAAAAGTATTTGCTAAAATGATTCATTTGTTATGTACAATAGTTGCAAGGTTAGTTTTTTGTGTGCACTATATCAGTTAATTTTGGATTAAACTACTGTTTCTATCTAAATGTCACTTTTGTCATTATCAAGTTTTTAAAGATCGTTTCCTGTCTATTTCATTATTTGTTTTCATTTACTGTATTTTATTAAAAGTTCTCAAGGTGCTTCATTTGTGAATCAGTAAAGTCTTTGTCAAAAGAAATGTCAAGCTCCAGGTGCTCAGTTGGTGTCCAGATAAACATCTTGCAGCTCAAAAGTCCAAAGCAACATCATTGTTAGCTGGACCTGGAGATGTGGATTTTTAATGCTTAGACTGGACTCTGTGTTTGCCTTAAGGTAAATAAGAAAGTGTCCCAGCTCTCTTAACATAACAGGACCAACCTTTTTAATGTGAAGATACTAATAAGCTTCAGAGCTTTTCAGATTGCTCATCGCTTCGCCATCTGAAGCAACTGTCAACAAAGTAGCTAAGTATGCTAGTAGCTAAACATGCTAGTGTACGTTATTTTCGGCCACTTCTTCAAGTCGTCCTCCCACCCCTCACTAGCTGTAGGTAGCGGTAAAACAATATCTCCACATATGAGTTGTGATCGTTTGTGTTCCCACATATTTTATGACCTGAAACCTCTGACGAAAACCGGTTAGCGCGTTGCTAGCGTGTAAAAAAAGTGCCGGTTCTGTTTCGGCGGAAGTCGTTCACATAATTCGCGCAAGGTATCATGGGGGCTAGGAATAAGGTGGATAGATTCTCAATCTTAATAATGATTTAATAATCACTTTTTACTGATAATACTGATGAACCTGTTGTTTGTTTAGGAACCACTTCCCCGCAGTCTGTCTCGAAAGTCTTCACTGGAGGAGCTTTTTGCTGAAGAAGAGGAACAGAACATTCTGTCACAGCTGCATGTCCATGAAGAAACAAATGGAGAGAGGGCTACAGATGTACCAGGACATTCTACCAGCCGTTCTGTCTGAGGACCCTGCTGCTGGTGGTGGAACCAACACAAGACTTATCCTTTGCTGTCAGATCTTGCATTCTCATATTTATGTTCAAGCTTCTCCCACACCTAGCAAACATGTTGTCCACTGCAGGACACACTGTCTGTCCAGAACACTCACACATACTGCCTGAGAAGCAGATATGATTATTTTCCTCAACAAGAACAGTTTCTGATTTTATACTGTACCTGCTGCTAACCTGGACTGGATTGTACAAGTTGCTCTTTTTTATAATAATAATAATAATTTTGTTTGATATTCTGCAGCAGGTTAGCCCATCAGTGAGAGCTCAGTAACATGGCTGCAGCATCAGACACCGGACATGTGGAAATGTGTTTCCATGAGGTTTTCAAACAAAGCTCTTTTGTAAAAGTGTACCCCTGCGAAAAGAAAACTCATAACATATTGAAGTTCATAAGTTTGATATTTATATACTGGTTGGAATTAGCCCTGTGAGAAATTCATAGTAAATTTAACAAAAAGGAAAAAGTTCATAGCATTAAAATTCAAATAGAAGTTCAAATTATTTCATCCTGAAAGAACTCTGGCTAACTACTGTAGCTCTTTTATAACATGATGGAGTTAAACTCAAAGTAGTCTCCTCAGACAAATAGTGTTAACTTATTATTTTTATATGAAAGTTTCTGTTAACTTATTATTTTTATATTTGATTGTTTCTGTTCAGTGCCCTCAGACAACTTCTGTTGTGACTTGGCGCTATACAGTATAAATAAACTGAACTGAATTGAATTGACATGTCTTTTTTTTAAACCCCGCCTACAAACAGAATCGGAATCGAGAATCGAAAAGAATCAGAATCGAAACGAAGAATCGTAATCGGAGCTGGAATCGCTCAAATTCAAACGATGCCCAACCTTATCCCAGGGCCACAAACAATCAAGAACACAACTTGTATCGGGGGTTAGAATAGCCAGGTAACCTGCCGTGTATGTGTTTGGACTGAATATCCAGACAAAACTCACCCGGAAAACATACAAACTCCAAGCTAAAGTTTTGAACCCAGGTCTTTCTTGGAGCAAGGTATCAGTGCTACCAAACTGTGCCACCATGCAGCCAACACAAAAACCAAACCTGGTTTTTGCTAAACCATCTCTAACCCATGATACTGAATGCCTTCCACATTTATCATTTCTCCCAGCTGAAGGTTACTGTATGGATGACCATAACTAGTGTATTGCCGTGTCCCTTTACAATTGCCCTGAACAGTCTCCCCTCTCATTTCCTGGGGGACCCATCCCCCACCCCCCAACTAAAACATTATGCAGAGTTTTCTCTACACCGACCTGTGGGGACAGGCAAAGACACCCGAGTCATTACCCATGATAACTAATCTATTAATGTTGAAAGATGGCCTCATTAAAAGGTTCACATATAAGACTAAGCTTATGTGTTAATGACATGTTAATGTTTCTGTCAATTATAAGCTGGGCTAATGACACCTGCAACGAGACGATATCACTGGTTGAAGTCAAACTTGTAATTCCATCCCTCAAGAGGTTAAGTAGAGCGTTGATCTGGCTGTAGCAAAACGAAAGATGAATGTTTCACTACAGTTGAAGTGTGACACTCGTCCTACGGTTGGAGTGTTAGGTCCATGTGAGAGTTGGCAAAAGTTAGATGAAAAGAAACTCTGAGACGATTGAAATGATGATTTGAATGAAATGAAGATGAAAGAGGAAAAATGGAGCTGTGTGGCTTTTTCTTGATCATTTTTCAGCTTGTATAAACAGCTGTCTAACATCTGCAGTGTCTCTAAGGTAGCTTTACCACATAAAATGATCCAGTTCATGATGCAATTCTCTTGATGACATAAAAAATTGCACTGTGGTAAATAATGGATTAAGTCATTCTTGACCTTCAACTTTCGACTGCAGTTTATCTTTCTACTTACTGGAGTTTAACTTTAAGCATTCCAGGATTACCACAAAAGCAATACATCTCTATTTTGTGAATGTTCAATTTATTGAACTACAGTTCAAACCTTGGTATAAAAACATTTTAAAAATTATTCTATTTTATCTGAACTACCATTGACTTTCATATAGACTGTTATGTCAGTGGCCACTCTCGTATCCAAGCAGAGCACCACAAGCCCTAAATGCAAAAGACACCTCAAATGTAGACTCCAGCTGTTTTGGATGAACTTCTACCCAGTTTACCTTTCTCAATGAAGAAATTCAGTCTTGGATCTGACGTGCCGCCAAGTGAGTGGCTCACAAATGACCCGAACTAATCCCAAACTCATTTAAGCAACCTCTGTAATCTCAAACATGGTTAGGAGTTGAAGTTCTGATGGTTAGGAGTAGTTGTCAACCACAAGTAAACAACTTTAAACAGTCTTTGATCAAAACAGCATATTTATGTCAGATGATGCTTCCTCAAACTCTATTTGGCAACCGAGTTGCTGCACTTTGTGTTGATTTTCTCTAAACAACACAGACAATGTAAACTCAAAACACAATGAATGTAATGCTTGTACTACTATTACTTTAGGAACATTTTAAAATATTGTATAATATAATGGAAACAAATGAAACCTAACTTTATTAAAAATAACAGAACTCAAAAAAGACCAATATGTGCATGTATGAAAACACAAGTATGAATTTTAAGATACAGTTTATATAAGAAGCACATCCTGAAAATGATGTTCACACACTGAAATGTTTTTCCAACTTCCAAATATTAATGATGTTCTCTTGATCAGTCGTTTGTTGTGTAAACCTCCATGTTGGAGTAAACTATTTTGGGCAGTTGTATGAATTTGCAAATCTTATGCAGTTTAATAAAATGATAAGATGTATAAAATTTATTTTATTTAAGTTGCTCTGTTGTTGTTTTAATCTAATTGTCTAAGTAGTAGTTATGTTGGATTGTTCTGTTTACCCTGTTTACATGTGTGATGTTATTTAAATAAAAAAATACTTATTATTAAAAAGTACATTCATACCACTGAACCCTTTGTCATGCTCCAACATTTATCTAAACTTCCAGTTGCTCCTATTTACTGGTACAATTCAATATTTACAGTTCAATTGAAAATGTACATGACATAAAATCTGTCTTAAATCCAGGAAAAGAATGACAAGAAGGATGTAATTTGATTTTAGCATTTTCATGTAATTTTGTGTAGGCAAAAAAAAAAAAAAAAGTTTTGTAACTAAGCCATTTTTAGCCCAAATTTTAATTTAATAAAATCAACAATATTTTGTAAAACTGTCACTTAATAAAATGTTGAAACAGCAAAAAGGTAAACATCCATGTTACAGTGTAAAATCTTTCATTCTAAGGCATTCATTTCAACCAGTGCAGTTTATGTCAAGAGCACAACACAGACCAGTCCAGACAGTCTGGATCACTCCAGCAAACCAGTGGTTTTAATTCTTTAGACCTGTAATCAGTACACAGTATAACTAAAACCATGGCTCTGAGATGAAGTAAATTATTGATTTGATTTTTGATTTGATTTATTTATTCATTCATTTTATGATTAAAACAACAAAACAATACAATACAATAAGATAGAAAAAATATATATAAAATGAAAGGTGGCAGATTGATATCCGTTAAATTATGTATTTTTAATAAATATTAATATCACTACATCCAGTTCTAACTGAATCATAGACAACCTGTGTCATTGTCATCTGACCAGATTGACTTGACATTTATAATGGTATATTTTTACACAAGTCTTATTTTATTTTACATGTCCTTCCCAACATCATGCGACGTGCTCCCTCATACATGATTACACTGACAATATATTTGCACAGCATACCGTTTTAGAAGTTAAGACACTTTTTTTTAAATGAAGTGTAACGTGGTCATTCTGGATTTAAAGCTCCTGTAGTCTGAGGTTCTCTCAAAGGGATGATCTATAGCAGTGGTAAATAAGTTGTATAAAAAAAGTTTGTCCTTTGCAGATTTAATTCCCAGGCAATATTCAGAACTCGGTTTAGCTGTTGAATGTTTATTGGATTTGGATTCAGATTTATGCAGAGTGTGACATCCTGTGTGTGAAGGTATGGCACCATCCTGGGCCTCCCCGATGCAAGCCTGTCTCCCTGTCATATGGCGTTCATATCATCAAGATGCACCAGCTGTGCGACCAGTGGGACTGCTTTTTCTGCCATATTTCTCAGTTCTTTGTCTCTCTGTTTCTTGTCTTCTCTGAAACCCTCTTCACTTTATCTCCCTTTCTAACGGCTCGGCTCAGTCTACACCACTACCTTTCCACCTCTGTCTACCTTTTGCTTTTTTCTGCTCAGGCAGACAGTATCAATGTGAAATCATGGTTAATGCGCCATGACAATCTGACACAACGCACAGTCCAGGCCCTGCTCCATCTGGTTTCAATTTAATTTGGTCAGAGAAGCGGTGGGGGGAGGGGGGATGGAGGACTGGGTACTGGAAGGGGATAGGGGGGTGTGCAAGATGAAAGCTTGTCGTGCTACTCTCTAGTGAATCGTTTCACCATCCTTCATTCTTCCAAAATTGCCCTCTCCCCACCTCACATGTAGCATTAACTCCCTCTGAAGAAGTCTAAAATGATAGCCGCCCGATCAAAGGTGTCTACAAATATGGTAAAGATCTTAAAGGGAGGGTGGGAGGGCGATGTTTACACGTTAGGACTGTTAAAAAGAGGTGTGTGTTTGTGGAACATAGGAGCGCTTTGCTGCAAAGACTGAATGGGGATATCTTTCAGTTTGCTCTCGTCAGAGCAATATGGAAGAAATGAGACCATTACTAAATGTTGGACCTCTTAGGAACAATCTTCCTAATTATAAGGATGGAACGATGTGTCAGAAGCCACGGCAGACGTAGCAGCTTGTCGGCGTGTGGAGACAGAAAGTGTTAACTCTTTAATGTGCCCAACAAACGGCCTGCGCTCAGACCAACTATTAATGGCTTAATGGAAGTAATGGTCTAAGGAAAGTCATGTGCGTTAAAACTGCATGGGCCACCGTGGTGAATGCACAGGAGCAGTGGACTGCACGACAGGTTCAGAGTGTCCACATGGCACTAAAATCATTTTTTTTACCTTTCTAGAAGATTTTCCACACAAATCCAATCATTTTGTGTAATTTACCAGTACTACCTTTTTAAACAGGCTTTTGCAGTAAAACTAATGGAAAGTTTTTATAGAAAAAAACAAGCAAACAAAAAAAAAAAAAAAAAACAGACATTTATTCATTATTCAACCTTTATTTATACAGGTTTTTCATTTCATTTTTTCATTTATTCATTCATTCATTTTAAAATACAAAAAAATGTTTACAATAAAAAACACAATTAATACACAAATCAAAATGAAAAGAAGCAGAAGAAGAATAAATCTTATAATGTCTGCTCCTTTTTTTCCTCAAAATATTTAAAACAAAATATAATATAAAATAAAAGCAATACTAAAAAAATACGTCAGCTCAAACAGCAGTTTCTTTAAATTAAATTATACACGATCATATATTTTCAAAAAACTAGTTTTAACCCTTCTCTTAAATATACACAGAGATCTGATTTTTTTTAAAGTCATCCTCTAAAAACCATTCCATAAACTTATACCCTGGATTGAAGTACATCTCTCTTTCAAACAGGTTCGAAACCGTGGCTTCATAAACAGTTCTATCCCCTTTAAAAAATAAAAACTCTCTCTTTTAACAAAGTTAATTTGAATGCTAGAAGGTAATATGTTTTTGTGGGCCTTATGCATAAATATTAAAATGTGATAATCTACCAATTCATAGAATTTCAAAATTTTCAATTTACAAAACAATATATGTGATGGATGGGTGTAGTCTTTTCTAGTGATAATTCTTATAGCTCTTTTTTGTAAAATAAAGACTGGATTTGTGATTGTCTTACAAGGTTAATCTCACTGAGTCACGAGGACGCATTTACAAGAGAGACCTGTTTTAGACAGACATTTTTTATAAAGTACAGACAACAAAAATGTAACAAAACACAATTAAATGAAATAAAAGTAGTTGTGAAAACAATCAAATCAAGGTGTCATATAATTTAATTGACTCGTAGAAAGTTGAGATTATCACCCTCCATCTTTTGTCCATGGATTCACCATTATTGAGCATGAACTTTGATGTTTTGAACCACTTCGGCATGGCAGCCTGGGAGTTGACGGGGGAGAGGGCGGACACCAGAAACCATCTTATCACCATCAAACTGGTTGGCCCACTACATGAATGTACTGCTTATGGGACAGAGTCTGTTGTGGCTCCTTGGACTGATGAAGACCTTTGGATGAAAGATGAAACGTTTCAACACAAAGAAACTGTCCAGAGGGCCTGATTGAACTTTGTTGAATCTTTACCTGGATTATTGAAGATGAACGTTGATGTCTGTTAGAAAAATATCAATGACCTTACAGACAAAAATTGATACAAATTAGTCCATTTTAGTTATTGAGCTAAAATTTGTTATATTTGCTACAAGTCTCCCCAACACTTAGTTTTAGTACTAAATTGTTTGTTAAAGCTCGGACATTAAATGTTGAAGTCAACCATGATTATTTTTTTCTTTTCCTGTTGGTAAAATATCTTGTGACCTGGGACACAAGTTTTAATAAAACTCCTAGAAAGACTTTTTTAAATTTACGTCTAATTCATGGAGTCAATCCTAAGAGGCAGCACGACGGCTCAGTGGTTAGCACTTTTGCCTCACAGCAAGAAGGTTCAATCCCTGGTGGGACCTGGGTCTTTCTGGGTGGAGTGTGCATGTTCTCTCCGTGCATGCGTGGGTTTTCTCCAGGTACTCCGGTTTCCTCCCACAGAACAAAAACATGCACGTTAGCTGCGTTCAGGCCCAGGCCTCCCTTGCAAGAGATCTGTGATCTCACTGGGATTTGGTTAAATAAAGGTTAATAATAATAATCCAATTCAAGATGGTAGCCACTGTTATTAAACTTAAACAAGCACAAAACCTGCTATAACTCAGCCAGTTTCACAGACATTAAGTTCAAGCTTGGTGTGGTAGTAGCTGGGAGTCAGTCACAACACACACACCGAGTGCTAATCATTGTGCACAATCTTGCATTAGACTGTGCATGACATTTTCCCAAGGTTTGACCAAAATGACTCAAACTCACATTAATAAACATAAAATGATATTGGTTCAGAACTTAGGGCTCAGTCAATAGAGCTGTTGCCTCTCAACAAGAAAGTTGCCAGTTCAAATCCCAACCGGGGACCTTTCTGTGTGGAGTTTGCATGTTCTCTCCATGATGTGTGGGTTTTCTCCAGGTACTCCAGTTTCCTCCCACAGATCAAAACATGCATGTTAGGCTGATGGGTAACTTGTCCCTAGGTGAGAGAGTGAACGGTTGTTTGTCTCGTTTGTCTCTATGTGTCCCTGTGATGGACTGGAGACATGTCCAGGGCGTCCCCCGCCTCTCACACAGTGACTGCTGGACATGGGCACCAGTGACTCCCATGACCCGAAAAGAGCCAGTAAATATAATGGATGGATGGATGGATGGATGGATGGGCTTCAGAACTTGTGCTGAAAGACTGTGCATGTGATGCATTGTTTCAAGAAATACTCGACCTTTCATTCAGATAAATTAAAACTTTTTTATTTTTTATTAAAACTCAATTAATGTTGATTCTTACTGGGAAATGTGACTATATGTCTAGTGGTAAAGGCTGTGTGGTTGAACTTCATATAAACTCCTTTTTGGATCAATTCATGTCTTTTTTTAAATAATTTATGTCTTGCATGTGCTTAAGTTGATGCTCCTTTCACATCTGTATTTTTCTCTGTTGGCTGAGGCAGACACTTCCCAAACCAAGCTCCGGAGCCATGCTTGCTCCCTCCGGATGAGGACCTGCTCATCACGCAGCTGTGGCAACAGCAGCTTTGTTTCCTCATGAAGGTCAAGAACACAGTCATGTGTCTGCTCATCCCGATGGAAAAATATGGAATAGACTACAGAGACTGAGAAGACGAGAGAAGAAAAAGGGCAGGATTCCCACTTCATCCATCATGTAGGTGCCAACTCCTCACCTGAGCCAAGTTTCACATCAGCTGCTCTCACAGCACTGACCGTGTTTATGGAGTGCTCTTCACCATCAGTCAACAGTTGCAGGGGGATCAGAAGAAATGAGTTCACGTCAGCTCTCATTTATGATATGTTTAACTAGCAGTGACTCCCGAGAGGTGACACACTCGTTCAGCCCTGTGTTTCCTGCTCATTTCTTCCACTCGTAGTCAAACACACATGGCCATTTTCGTCTGAGGTTATAGGTCAATAAAACCTGGAGACCTCGGCTAATCATAAAACAGTCAATGCAAAAGGATTGCACAGATTGATTAACTTCATAACTTCATTTGAGCTGAGTAGAGTCTGAACTATAAAAATTGGAATGGGTATACATGTTCTTTGCAGGTTTACAGACAGCGGTCGAGTGTGTTTGCGTTGTGCTCTCTTTGTGTATGTTTATTATATTTTGTGTCTTACTTTCCGTCTTTCCTTTCTTTCTATCCTATTAAAAAAATCATAATGGTGTGAAGAGGATGGCTGTAAGGTGAGAAGAGAGGCCATCTATAAAAGAAAAAAAAGGAATGGATGTAAATCTAATGTGAGGATATACCCACCCCCTCCAAGTAAAGTAAATGTTTGTAATGTAATACAAGCCCAAAACCAGAAAAGTTGGCACGTTGTGGAAATCGCAAATAAAAACAGAATACAATGACTTGCAAATCTTTTTCAACCTATATTCAATTGAACACACTGCAAAGACCACATACTTAACGTTCGAACTGGTAAACTTTGTTATTTTTTGCAATTATTAGCTCATTTGGAATTTGATGCCTGCAACATGTTTCAAAAAAGCTGGCACAAGTGACAAAGAAGACAGAGAAATTTGAGGAATGCTCATCAAACACTTATTTGGAATATCCCACAGGTGAACATGCAAATTGGGAACAGGTGGGTGCCATGATTGGGTATAAAAGCAGCTTCCTTGACATGCTCAGTCATCCACATAGAAGGATGGGGCGAGGGTCACCACTCTGTGAACAAATGCGTGGGCAAATTGTCGAACAGTTCAAGAACAACTTTTCTCAACGAGCTATTGCAAGGAATTTAGGAATTTCACCATCTACGGTCCGTAATATCATCAAAAGGTTCAGAGAATCTGGAGAAATCACTACACGTAAGGGGCAAGGCCGAAAACCAACATTGAATGCCCGTGACCTTCGATCCCTCAGGCGGTACTGCATCAAAAACCGACATCAGTGTGTAAAAGATATCACCACATGGGCTCAGGAATACTTCAGAAAACCACTGTCAGTAACTACAGTTCGTCGCTACATCTGTAAGTGCAAGTTAAAGCTCTACTATGCAAAGCAAAAGCCATTCATCAACAAGATCCAGAAACGCCGCCGGCTTTGCTGGGCCCGAGCTCATCTGAGATGGACTGATGCAAAGTGGAAAAGTGTTCTGTGGTCTGATGAGTCCACATTTCAAATTGTCTTTGGAAACTGTGGACGTCGTGTCTTACGGACCAAAGAGGAAAAGAACCATCAGGACTGTTATAGGCGCAAAGTTCAAAAGCCAGCATCTGTGATGGTATGGGGGTGCATTAGTGCCCAAGGCA
>JBBPBX010020289.1:5687-15945 GCA_038048925.1 Garcialebias charrua | reverse complement strand
TGAGTATATGGTTCATCTTGAGTATATGGTTCATCTTGAGTATATGATTCATCTTGAGTATATGGTTCATCTTGAGTATATGGTTCATCTTGAGTATATGGTTCATCTTGAGTATATGGTTCATCTTGAGTATATGGTTCATCTTGAGTATATGGTTCATCTTGAGTATATGGTTCATCTTGAGTATATGGTTCATCTTGAGTATATGGTTCATCTTGAGTATATGGTTCATCTTGAGTATATGGTTCATCTTCATCTTGAGTATATGGTTCATCTTGAGTATATGGTTCATCTTGAGTATATGGTTCATCTTGAGTATATGATTCATCTTGAGTATATGGTTCATCTTGAGTATATGGTTCATCTTGAGTATATGGTTCATCTTGAGTATATGGTTCATCTTGAGTATATGGTTCATCTTGAGTATATGGTTCATCTTGAGTATATGGTTCATCTTGAGTATATGGTTCATCTTGAGTATATGGTTCATCTTGAGTATATGGTTCATCTTGAGTATATGATTCATCTTGAGTATATGGTTCATCTTGAGTATATGGTTCATCTTGAGTATATGGTTCATCTTGAGTATATGGTTCATCTTGAGTATATGGTTCATCTTGAGTATATGGTTCATCTTGAGTATATGGTTCATCTTGAGTATATGGTTCATCTTGAGTATATGATTCATCTTGAGTATATGGTTCATCTTGAGTATATGGTTCATCTTGAGTATATGGTTCATCTTGAGTATATGGTTCATCTTGAGTATATGGTTCATCTTGAGTATATGGTTCATCTTGAGTATATGGTTCATCTTGAGTATATGGTTCATCTTGAGTATATGGTTCATCTTGAGTATATGGTTCATCTTGAGTATATGGTTCATCTTGAGTATATGGTTCATCTTGAGTATATGGTTCATCTTGAGTATATGGTTCATCTTGAGTATATGGTTCATCTTGAGTATATGGTTCATCTTGAGTATATGGTTCATCTTGAGTATATGGTTCATCTTGAGTATATGGTTCATCTTGAGTATATGGTTCATCTTGAGTATATGGTTCATCTTGAGTATATGGTTCATCTTGAGTATATGGTTCATCTTGAGTATATGGTTCATCTTGAGTATATGGTTCATCTTGAGTATATGGTTCATCTTGAGTATATGATTCATCTTGAGTATATGGTTCATCTTGAGTATATGGTTCATCTTGAGTATATGGTTCATCTTGAGTATATGGTTCATCTTGAGTATATGGTTCATCTTGAGTATATGGTTCATCTTGAGTATATGGTTCATCTTGAGTATATGGTTCATCTTGAGTATATGGTTCATCTTGAGTATATGGTTCATCTTGAGTATATGGTTCATCTTGAGTATATGATTCATCTTGAGTATATGGTTCATCTTGAGTATATGGTTCATCTTGAGTATATGGTTCATCTTGAGTACCGTATTTTCCGGTGTATAGGTCGCACCTTTTTATGTTTTTTTCAAGGCCTGCGACCTATACACAGGTGCGACCTATATATGGCTTGTTATCACTTTCGGCGAAACAAATTTTTAAATCCAGCTCATTTCACAATTACGTTCATTTATTAAGGAAAAGTTCAGCTCAGACACATATTTGCTATAATTTTTATCAAACAAATAATTGTTTTTAAGTGTTAATCTTCTTAAAAGCCTTGCTGTGTGCTCCTGTGGCAGACATTTGCAGCAGAGCTAAACGTAGGTGCGACCTATACACCAGTGCGACCTATCTAGGGATTTTTCCAATCTATTGGTGATAATTGGATGGTGCGACCTATACACAGGTGCGACCTATACACCAGAAAATACGGTATATGATTCATCTTGAGTATATGATTCATCTTGAGTATATGGTTCATCTTGAGTATATGATTCATCTTGAGTATGGTTCATCTTGAGTATATGGTTCATCTTGAGTATATGGTTCATCTTGAGTATATGATTCATCTTGAGTATATGGTTCATCTTGAGTATATGGTTCATCTTGAGTATATGGTTCATCTTGAGTATATGATTCATCTTGAGTATATGGTTCATCTTGAGTATATGGTTCATCTTGAGTATATGGTTCATCTTGAGTATATGGTTCATCTTGAGTATATGGTTCATCTTGAGTATATGGTTCATCTTGAGTATATGGTTCATCTTGAGTATATGGTTCATCTTGAGTATATGGTTCATCTTGAGTATATGGTTCATCTTGAGTATATGGTTCATCTTGAGTATATGGTTCATCTTGAGTATATGGTTCATCTTGAGTATATGGTTCATCTTGAGTATATGGTTCATCTTGAGTATATGGTTCATCTTGAGTATATGGTTCATCTTGAGTATATGGTTCATCTTGAGTATATGGTTCATCTTGAGTATATGATTCATCTTGAGTATATGGTTCATCTTGAGTATATGATTCATCTTGAGTATATGGTTCATCTTGAGTATATGGTTCATCTTGAGTATATGGTTCATCTTGAGTATATGGTTCATCTTGAGTATATGGTTCATCTTGAGTATATGGTTCATCTTGAGTATATGGTTCATCTTGAGTATATGGTTCATCTTGAGTATATGGTTCATCTTGAGTATATGGTTCATCTTGAGTATATGGTTCATCTTGAGTATATGGTTCATCTTGAGTATATGGTTCATCTTGAGTATATGGTTCATCTTGAGTATATGGTTCATCTTGAGTATATGGTTCATCTTGAGTATATGGTTCATCTTGAGTATATGGTTCATCTTGAGTATATGGTTCATCTTGAGTATATGGTTCATCTTGAGTATATGGTTCATCTTGAGTATATGGTTCATCTTGAGTATATGGTTCATCTTGAGTATATGGTTCATCTTGAGTATATGGTTCATCTTGAGTATATGGTTCATCTTGAGTATATGGTTCATCTTGAGTATATGGTTCATCTTGAGTATATGATTCATCTTGAGTATATGGTTCATCTTGAGTATATGGTTCATCTTGAGTATATGGTTCATCTTGAGTATATGGTTCATCTTGAGTATATGGTTCATCTTGAGTATATGGTTCATCTTGAGTATATGGTTCATCTTGAGTATATGGTTCATCTTGAGTATATGGTTCATCTTGAGTATATGGTTCATCTTGAGTATATGGTTCATCTTGAGTATATGGTTCATCTTGAGTATATGGTTCATCTTGAGTATATGGTTCATCTTGAGTATATGGTTCATCTTGAGTATATGGTTCATCTTGAGTATATGGTTCATCTTGAGTATATGATTCATCTTGAGTATATGGTTCATCTTGAGTATATGGTTCATCTTGAGTATATGGTTCATCTTGAGTATATGGTTCATCTTGAGTATATCAGAGTCAGAGTCAGAGAGTCAGAGAGTCAGAGAGAATTGATTGTCATTTGCACCGCATGTAGTACATGTGTTGAAAATGAGATTATGTACACAGGGTCCCAGTTACATCCAACAACAAATGCAAGAGAAAAACAATAATAACATCTAGGATTAACTAAGAGAGACATCAGCTAGTAATACACTAAGCCCTAATGTAGTAGAAAAACATCATTATAAACAGCAGCACGAACATGAGTCATTATGAGCAGATGGTCACAGATGAACGCAGCAACAAGAAACAGATCAGTATCAACATGATGTGACATTTTGCAGTGTTTATTCTTATTATTTATTTATTCATGAGTCTGACAGCCTCAGGGTAGAAGCTGTTCCTCAGTCTAGTGGTTCTACATTTGATGCTCCTCAACCTCCGTCCCGAGGGGAGTGGTGCAAAGAGTGAGTGTGCTGGGTGAGTGAGGTCTTTCATGATGCAGGTGGCTCTTTTTCTGCATCTGGAGGTGTAAATGTCTGTGATGGTGGGGAGACTGACTCCCACAGACTTCTGTGCAGCCTTCACCACTCTCTGTAGAGCTTTCCTCTCTGCAACTGTGCAGCCTCCATGCCACACGTTGATGCTGGAGCACAGGACGCTCTCCACTGCACACCTGTAGAACGAGGTGAGGACTGAGCTTCTCAGACCAGCTCGTCTCAGCCGTCTGAGGAAGTAGAGTCTTTGATGTCCTTTCTTGATCAGGCTGGTGGTGTTATTGCTCCAGCTGAGGTTATCATTCAAGTGTACACCCAGGTACTTGTAGCTGGAGACCACCTCCACCGCAGATCCACCTATATACAGTGGGGTGTGGGTGTGTTTGTTCCTTCTGAAGTCCACAATCATCTCCTTCGTCTTCTTCACATTCATGTGAAGGTTGTTCTCTTTGCACCAGCTCTCCAGATGTTCCACCTCCTGTCTGTAGCTGGATTCATCATTATCTGTGATGCATCCCACCACAGCTGTATCATCTGCAAACTTAACAATATGACAGCCTGGATGTGTGGCTGTACAATCATATGTGAGCAGAGTGAACAGAAGAGGGCTCAGCACACATCCTTGAGGAGAGCCAGTGCTGAGGGTGATGGTGGAGGAGGAGAAGTTGTGGATCTTCACGGACTGTGGTCTGTTTGTTAAGAAGTCTAGTACCCAGTTACAGATGGAGGGGCTTAGTCCAAGTGTGGATAGTTTGTCTATCAGAGTTTGGGGGATCATGGTGTTGAAAGCAGATGTGAAGTCCACAAAGAGCAGACGCACGTATGAGTCCTTCTGATCCAGGTGGGTGAGAGCAGTGTGGACCACAGAGGAGATGGCGTCCTCTGTTGATCGGTTCTCGCGGTATGCATATTGATGAGGGTCCTCGCTGATGTTGACGGTTGTCTTGATGTGGGACATGACCAGTTTCTCAAAACATTTAGCGACTATCGGGGTGAGAGCCACCGGTCTATAGTCATTCAGACCAGTCACTGTGGAGCTTTTTGGGACTGGGATGATGGTGGCAGTCTTCAGGCAGGTGGGAACTGACTCCAGTGAAAGTGAGGTGGTGAAGATGTCAGCCAGCACCTCACAGAGCTGGTCCGCACATTCCTTCAGAACTTTCCCTGGGATGTTGTCTGGACCCGTAGCTTTATGAGGGTTGATCCTTCTGAGACTACCTCTCACTTCTGCTGCGGTCACTTTGAGGTGCTCCTCGTCTGGTGATGAGGTGAGTCTGGTGCTAGCTGGTCTGTTTGGATCTTCAAAACGTGCATAAAACTTATTGAGGGCATCAGGCAGGGATGGGTCCCTGGGGCATTGTTTGCTTTTGCCCTTGTAGTCTGTTAAGCATTTGATGCCCTGCCACATGCTCCGTGGATCATGTGAGATGAACTGACCCTCGATCCTCTGTGCATACGCGGCTTTGGCCTTCTTTATGCCATCATCCAGTTCTCTCCTGCACTTTCTCAACTCCTCAGTATCTCTAGACTTGAATGCAGTGTCCCTGGCTGCCAGCAGGGTGCGGACATCCTTATTTAGCCAGGGTTTTTGATTGGGGTAAAATTTAACATACTTTCTTATGGATACATTTTCAGCACATGTACTGATGTAACCCAGGACTGAGGAAGCATAAAGTTCCAGGTCAACTGAACTTCCATTCGTAGCTGCCTCTTTGAAGACAGACCAGTTTGTGTTTTCAAAGCAGTCTCTCAGCATGGGGGTACTATCTTGGCGCCACAATGTGATCTCTCTTTGTTCCGGCTTGGAACGTCTGAGTGGGGGGAGCTGTCTAGGGACCAATAACAGGGAGCGATGGTCGGAAGCCCCGAGCGGTGGGCGTGGCTTCGCCGTGTACGCCCCCTTCACATTCGTGAAGACTTGGTCTAGCGTCTTATTTCCTCGTGTTGCTGTGAAAACGTGCTGATTGAAGGTTGGAAGGATGACACGTAAATCCACATGATTGAAGTCCCCGGAGACAATGAAAAACCCCTCAGGATATTTACACTGCAGCGAGGTGAGTAAGTCATGAATTTCTCCCTGGGCGTCGTTGGCATTAGCATCGGGTGCTATGTAAACAGCGCTTATTATTATCGCTGAATAGTCGCGGGGAAGGTAATGTGGGCGACATCTTATTGTTAAAAGCTCCACAGCAGCTGAGCAGATCCTGCTGATAACGGCACAGTTCGTGCACCAGTCTTTGTTAACGTAAATGCAGACGCCTCCGCCTCGTGCTTTCCCCGTAGTCTCGATGCACCGGTCCGTTCTGAAAAATAGCCTATTATCCAACTCATAAACAGAGTCAGGAGTGTCCTCATTGATCCACGTTTCCGTGAGGCAAACCACCGAGCATCTCCTCATCTCCTCCGACGTTGTTACTCTCAGACGAAGCAAATCCATCTTGTTGTCCAGCGAGCGCACGTTGGACAGAAAAAGAGCCGGCATCGGGGGTCTCCCGGTTTTAGCGTCTGCCCGCAGTCTCGTCATAATTCCTGCTCGACAGCCACGCTTTTTCCCTCGAGAGCACCGTTTCCTCTTCTTTCCTCCGGAGCGCATCTGTTTCCAGAAAGATGATCTTAGCAGATCCAATCTTCCGAGCTCTGATTTGAGTTCGTTGCTGATTTCAGCTGTGCCTTGTGGTAAATCCGCTCCAATTCTTAACAGCTCAGTTCGGCTATAATTCACCCGCAAAAAACGCTGAGTCAGGTACAAAAACACTCTTAAAACTACTAAAAACTGGGGATGTTCTGGGAGCCCATGAAGCTGCGGCTGGTCTGAGCGCGGCCATCTTGCATTCGTGGTTCATCTTGAGTATATGATTCATCTTGAGTATATGGTTCATCTTGAGTATAGGGTTCATCTTGAGTATATGATTCATCTTGAGTACTGTATATGGTTCATCTTGAGTATATGATTCATCTTGAGTATATGATTCATCTTGAGTATATGGTTCATCTTGAGTATATGATTCATCTTGAGTATATGGTTCATCTTGAGTATATGATTCATCTTGAGTATATGATTCATCTTGAGTATATGGTTCATCTTGAGTATATGATTCATCTTGAGTATATGGTTCATCTTGAGTATATGATTCATCTTGAGTATATGGTTCATCTTGAGTATATGGTTCATCTTGAGTATATGGTTCATCTTGAGTATATGGCCTTTACGCCAAAAATACACTACATGCGTTCCGGCTCTGCCCCGCTCCGGTCCGACCTCTGCAGCAAATACGCACCCATTATAATCAATGACAGAGTTTACACTGGCTCCGCACGGCGGCGGCGAGCTGCGGAGAGCGGACGGCAGTCCGTCAAAATTAGAAATTTTTCTATTTCTGCCGGACGCCGGAGCTGTGCCGGAGTCAACTTTTGAAGATTACGTCGCACCAACAGGAAAAGGAACGAGCACAACTTCCGTATTTACAAAATAAAATCACCACGGGCGGACTTAATCCTAGCTCTATACGGATTTATTTGTACAAAAATGCTGTCAAACTATCATTTATGACTACGCCTACAAACGCAATACAATAAATAAATAAATAAATAAAGTATTTTATTCTGAAATGTAATACATCACTTCCTGTTGCTCAAACCATGTCCTGTCGCTCATTTACGAGAGAAGATCAAGGCAGCAGTCTCTACTGTTGTTCTCCTTCTTCCACCGAATGAATTGTTTTGTTCTGACTTACTTATTTATCACTTGATTTATCGCGCGATCTCGCAATTCCCGCGCATGCGTCTCGGAGCAGCGCATCCAGGCGGACCTGAGCAGAGCGCAGGTAGTGGAAACTGGACTCGCTCAGCTGCGACCTGCGGGGCGGGGCGGAGCCGGACCGCATGTAGTGTATTTTTGGCGTTAGAATTCATGCTTTTTGGTATCTTTGTTTCACAAGCAAAACATTTGAATGGTTGGTGCTGTTTGAAATCCAAAAGAGATGCTGAGTGTTGAAGCAGCTAGAAAAGGCTGTTTATGGTTTTATGGGGGCTCAAAGTCCACAAAACATCCTAGTTAAGTGTTAGCAGTGTAACCCCATTCTCAGATCCTTCAGAACTGACTGATGGTACTGTTTGTGCCCATTGAATAATAATACATGCCCAGGAAGTGTGCGTTAGGGATGTTAGGTCAATTTGTTTGTGGAAGTAGAATTCAGAACAGTTTTAAATATAACCAGATGTACCAGAGCTCTGCTGAAAATGGAAATGGATGTTTAAAAAAATCATAAGCCACAAAATAAAATCTATAAATGATGACAAAAAGTGCATCACAATCCTAAATAAATTGAAATTTCCTGTTAAATATTTCAAATGTTGGTAAAAATGAATAAATAAAAATATATGAATAAATAAAAATAAAATAAAAAAATAAACACTGCAAAATATCACATTGTGCTGATGCTGATCTGTTTTCTTGTTGCTGTGTTTATCTGTGTTCATCTGTGACCATCTGCTCATACAAACTCATGTTCGTGCTGCTGTTTATTTCCACTATATTAGGCTTAGTGTATTACTAGTTGATGTTTTTCTTAGTTAATTCTAGATGTTATTACTGTTTTTCTCTTGCATTTGTTGTTGGATGTAACTGGGACCCCGTGTACATAATCTCGTTTTCATCACATGTACCACATGCGGTGCAAATGACAATAAAGACTCTCTGACTCTCTGACTCTGACTCTCAAAAAAAGTGCTCCGTTCAGTCATTGCTTGCCACAAAACATGCAAGCGTTTCAGAATTTCATCCTTCATTGAGATACAGCATGATGGTGATCCATTTATCCATAATAACCATCTTCAGTTATTTTTACAAAGTTAAAAAAATAATAATAATCAGCTGTATAAAAATATTGGAATATTCTCCTGAATCCAGTTGACCTTAGAGCAACATTGCAAGTGGGCATTTTGAGGCCTGGGCTCTTGGCAGAGAACTGTGGTGGCCTTGTACCCATATACCCACACTGACACTGCCCATCATCCAACTGGCAGATGGCTGGAAGCACAAACAGCTTTCTGGTGTTTAATTATGATCATAATCAGGGAGAATAAAGATCAATTAAAGCACAAATGAAACTAATGAAACAGGAGCACTTTAAGCAGCCAAACAGTTGTCCAAATCGTTTCTTTTAATAAATGCAAACACAATTCTAAGAAAAGGTTAGTGTGGAGTGCTAGGTCAGCTTTAGTCATTGCTGATGATGGCCCATAGAAGGAAAAAAAAATAAATGAAAGCCACGTTGGCATCTGAAGGAGTAATGAAATGTTGAGCACATTTGAAAAAAAAAAAAAGAATGTGCTGGCAAGACCACATGTAAGAGAAATGGGGAAAACAACACGAGGAAAGTGCATTGGAAATTAGAAATCAAACAAGTTATTTATTTTTATTTTGGAAAGAAATATATTTAGCTGACATGAATACTTGCCAATAGGTTACACTTTGGCCTTGTCCCTTCTGTTGAAAAAAATGTGAACGTTTTCAAAAGTTCACAGAATATTCTGCAATTTCCTCTCATTTTCTCTTCAGAGATGGAAATAACCAGAGCAGTGTGTGTCTGCTGGCAGAGGTTCAAACCGTCTCTCACCAAGCTGTGAGTCTTATAACCACAAAGTCATCTGAGCGAGATGGGGAGGAAGGAAAGGAGAGAGAAGGATGGAGGGGAAGAAGAAAGAAGGAGGAGGAATAGGTAGAGGCTCAAGAAGACAGATGCCACCACAGTGGCCTTGGCATTGTGGGATATTAATAGTCCGGAGCCACATTGTGCCAAGCTCATTGGAAATGTGAGAGCTGCCATGCTGTGTGCCGCCATCGCATGCTAACATCAAAATGAAACGAGCAGAAGTGTGAAGAATCAGATTCAGCCAAGTCAGAAGGGACAAGACTACAAGTTCCTCCACTATATAAAGTGATTTAAAACTTTACTTTGATCAATGTTGGTAAATATAAATAGGAAAAAAGCTCATTAGTGGCTTCTAACAAGTAAGTGATCACACTCAAAAGACGGTTCTGTCATCATATGTAAAATAAATCTACAAATCAATAATTCATTCAACCTTTATTTATACAGGCTAGTCTTATTGAGACACGAGGACTCATTTTATTCTTTGTAGAGATCTAGTACAGTGCTGTATGAATTGGTAAATGAGGGCACGAGCAAGAGCTTTGAGTAACTTGATAAGATAGAAAAGTGCTGTTTAAAAGAGGGACCTGTTCCAGACAGAACATATAAAGTAGACAACAAGAACAGTAGACAATGACAATAAACTACAGTCAAAATGCAGTTAAAACAAGAGTAGTGTATACAATAATAAATCAAGGTGCTGTAAAACATGGTGAAATATTAAAAACGAACATATCTGCCTTAATTTTCCATTGACATTAAA
>JBBPBX010020288.1:3574-32249 GCA_038048925.1 Garcialebias charrua | reverse complement strand
CTGTAATAAATTCAAAGACACCCGCAATTTTTTTTTCTTAAATCAGCATATGTGTGATGGCCATTCCACTCCAGTGTTTGTTGAATTTCCACAAGCACATTTTAGTCTGTAGTGATCAGGTGATCAACAGAACAAAATGTTATCAAGGAAACCGTAAACCCCACTGCTGTGGTCATCATTAACCTGCTGCAAAAGGCTCTGGATTGAACAAACAGTGCTGCAAGTACAGGAGCAGCACTGTAACTGGAACCTAAAGAGTGGACAAAAGTTTTGAGGGAGAGAAAACCAGCATTTAGTTTTGCCTTTAAAGGCAGAAATATATATACTGTATATATATATATATATTTTTTTTTATGAGGTGCAGGTGTGCATGAAGGACCACCAGATCCAGATTGTCACAATCCATGTCAAAACACCTTCTCTGTTACTTTGATCATGTGTTCTGGTGGAGAACAGGGACTGATGATGGGTCTAACCAGCCTCAGCCAGGTCATTACGCACAATGTTTCTGAGTCGCATCACGTCTCCTGGCGCCCCCGCAGCGACTCTGTTGTCCGCGCGCCACCGCAGCAGGTCGGCCAGCGCCTTCCTGATCTCCACGCTGCACAGCCCGTACACCAGCGGGTTGATGCACGGTGGCACCAGAAGCATGATCAACAGGGACACGTGGAACCCCGCTGCCGTGGCTGAGGGGGTGGACTTGCACCCCCCCTGAGACTGAGAGGACAGCTCGATCTCGCCGGTCCCGCGGAACTCCCACAGCGCGTCCGAGGCCACTTTGATGAAGAGCGGCAGCAGCTGCAGGAACAGCATCCCGCAGTAAAACATGACTGTCCTGCGCGCCGTGTGGTTCACCTCATCGAACGGAACCACTGCGTTGCTCGCGTCCTGGTACATCCTGAAGTAGGAGAAGGCGTGCGCCAGCAGGCACAGCAGCAGCGTGAAGGAACCAAACACTTTCCGAAAGATGGCAGATGCGCGCGGGGACCCCATGTGCTGCTCTATCATGTCCGGTTCGCACAGCAGCCCCATGATGACGTGCTGGCTCTTCTCCTCGTGCCCATTGTGCAGCAGCAGGCTGATGTTGATGACCCCGATGGAGATGGAGTAGACCCAGATGAGGATCAGCACTTTCCTCATGCGCTCCTGCGTCACTATGACCAGATAACGGAGCGCGAAGCACACGTACAGGTAGCGCTCCAGCGCCATGCTGGTGATGGTGGAGAGGCTGGAGAAGACGCAGGCTGTCCCCAGAATGTACTGGAGGTAACACCAGGGGCTGCACGCCATCGTTTGGCGTCGGAACAGGTAGTAGATGACCGCCGGACCAAAGGTGGCCGTCTGCAGGAAGTCGCTCAGGATCAGGTTCTCGCAGAGGATGAAGCGCGGCTGCCAGGAGAGATCATCAGACCTTTCGATGATGTACAGGGTGAACATGTTCACGGCGAAAGAGAAGAGAGTGAGCAGCGCAAAGACACTGATGAGCAGCGGAACCGCCGCTTCGTAAGGGATCAGAGAGTGGAAGAGGTACCCGGCGGTGTCCATGCGCTCCTTTACGCGCGGCTCAGCCTGGCTGTCCTGAGAGCCGGTGGCGCACCCTGAGATGTTGGGTGACTCCATGACGTTCAACAAGTTCAACCAAGGAGATTCAGAATGCTGAGGTGTTGCAGTGCACGCATGATAACTTGATCAATGTCAGCCTCCGTCCTTGTGCGTGATGTTGCCTCAGCATCACTGGTACCTTCATGACCTGACCCGACAGCCCGCCCCTATACAGCTTCATAAAGACGCGCTCAGTCATCTTTAAAACATTTAAAAGACACAATCAACTCATAAACGAAGAATATTGATTGGTGTTTTAAAGTGATTGCTCATGTTATGAGGAATTTTTATTTTTATTAGGAGTAGGTCTACTTTAATTAAGGGAATAGGTCTGTGGAATGGTTTGGAAAATGATACTAAAGCTGCAAAGGCAATATCTATGTTTAAGAAAAAGATTAAAACTAGATTTCTGAAAAAATATTCATAAGTTGGTTTATATCCTAATTACTATATATGTTTATGTTTATTAAATTTGTTCATTTTTTTTACAAAAGAAACAATACAAGACAATCCCATAAATGATAATGTACAAAATATAAAAAAATGAAAGGTAGCAGAAAGAAGAATAAATCTTATTATATCTGCCCCTTTTTTCCAACAATCAGATTAAACAATAATAATCTTCCACCAACAGTACAAAATGACTAACTCTTTCTAATTTTCTAACTAATACAATACACATTACGCTATTTCATATATTTTTTAACACATTCGTTTTGATCATTTTCTTAAATGTAAACATTGACTTGGCATTTTTAACTACATTCTCCAAGCCATTCCATAATCTAATTCCCTGGATTGAGGTAGATATATGGTTTAGTGTGATGAGTTATTTATGATGTTATATTTTTTATATGTGATTGTTGTTTGAATTGAGTGTTTGAAATAATTTTGTTTGAGAAGGGGCAGATATAATACAATCTTTTTTCTTCTTCTGCTTCCTTTCATTTCATGTATTGTTTTGTTTCTCGATGTTTTGTAAATAGTTTTATTGTGTTTTTTATCTGAAATGAATAAATAATTTAAATAAATAAAAAATAAAAAATAATTCACTTCAAAACAATAAAATATATGTGGCTGTTTTTAGCTAAATGAATGGAAATGCATTGTTAAAGGTGAGTAAATGTTCATTGTGCCTAATTTCTTCAAGATTTTTCCCTTAAAATATGATAACAACATTGAGGTTTAATAAACTTAGCTGGAGTCCTTTTGTGCACGTGCACGTTCTTGTTGTTATAAACATGCCCCCTTTTTTGTGTTCAGATATGACATCCTAATATAGATATTGCTTTTAATCTGTGTTTTACCATTTAAAAAAAAAATATTCACTTTAAAGTAAAATTTATGCAGTAAAGATAAAAACCAATGATGCTCGTTTTGTCCATTTTTAATTAAATGTAGGACGAAAAGACAAGTGAGCGGAAAGCAAAACAGAAAACAACAAACAGCAACACTAGAATGAATACTCGTTAACCCGTTTTCTCGTGGGCTTATTAAAATGTTTAATGTATTTTAAAATATTTTAAACATGCAGTTTGTACAACTCCAAAGATTTTGGAGATAATGGTATGGTGGGAAAGATAATTCCTAACATCTTGCAACGAAAAGTTGAATTAATCCTAAATAAACAAATCATAAATTCAAAAACAAAATTTGTACATTTTTGCTGACATCAATAGTTAATGTGATTTTGAGTTTTAAAAAAATCTGTGAGTACAATTATTGACGGTTGCCAGCTAAACTGAGAAGTGCTTTTTTTGAATTTGGAACAAACTCTCAAATTGCATCACTTGATCAAGTGCAGCATCATGGTTTTTCATGTCTGATTTCAGTTTTGATTTGATTTGATTTGATGTTTATTCATTCATTTTAAAAGAACAATACAAGACAGTTTCATCAGATACAAGAATACAAGTAGGATAAAATGAAAGGAGCAGAAAGAAGATGAAATCTTATTATATCTGCCCCTTATTTCACAGTTTGTTCAACCAATGTTAACCTTCAAGCTACATCACAAAATGAATAATTCTACTTAATTTTACTAACTGTAATACACAAACTACATCACAAAATGAATAATTCTACTTAATTTTACTAACTGTAATACACAAACTACATCACAAAATGAATAATTCTACTTAATTTATCTAGCTGTAATACACAAACTACATCACAAAATGAATAATTCTACTTAATTTTTCTAACTGTAATACACAAACTACATCATTCTAACTGTAATACACAAACTACCTAAGAAAATGAATAATTCAACTTAATTTTTTTCAGTTTGTGATGTGCAGGATATCACAACAAGACTGCTCTCTGCTGCTCAAGCACTGTACCTGCAGTGCACATGTCTTTCCTCAGATGTTCACTGAAGCAAATCACTTGAGAGCTCTGCTCCAAATCAAACCGAAATATTGATCAGTTTAAACAAAGTTTTGTTCATTTTTCATGTTATATCATTCATTCAGGTCTCTAGGGACTGGAAAAAATGGGGACATCTCTGTAGAAGGATTCCAAAATATTTGTAATAAAACATATATCTGATTTGAGTTTGTTTAATTTCCAGGCCTCTATAAGGTTTAGGGCCTAAACCTTATGACCAGACTTAGCTTTTTTTTAGATGTGACATTAGTATTGATCCTCAGCATTTTTTACAATTATACTTTATTTATAAAGCCCTTTAAAACAACCACAGCTGCAACAATGTGCTGTACATATAAAACCATTTTAACTAATCATCACATTTTGCTCTTTTAAATAAATTATTTTTCACATATTTCATCATTGCTTCTTTCAAGAGCTCCACACCTGAAAATGCCTCATGAGAAACCATAGGCGTAAATCCCAGGGGGGTCGGGCCCCCCCCCCAATCTTGGGGAAGTGTAGATTTGCTTTTAAAAAATGTCCCTGTTTATGTATGGAAGCCATTGTGTCTCATATTTCAAATTAAAATGGATTAATAGAAATGCTTTTTAGTTTCCAAATAAAGCTGCACATTTTGACTCATAAATAAAATTTAAAATGAAGAATCCAAACTGCATTTTCATTTTCTTCTTCGAGGCTCCTCAATTTGTAAATGAATTAAAATGATAAATAAAATAACGTTTAACATTTAATTTTCAAAATATGTCCTAGTAAAAAGTGACCAAAATTAATTTTGAAATGTCAAATTTGAAAATTAAAATGAAATAGCAGAAATGCTTTTTCATTTCAAAGTCAAGCTGCCTTTTTTGTCTCATAAATAAAATTTAAATTGAATCATTTTCATTTTCTAAATCAAGACTGCTCATTGTGTAAATTAATTAAAAGATAAATAAAATAACGTTTACCATTTCATTTTCAAAACATGTCCCAGTAAAAAGTGACCAAAATTAATTTTGAAATGTCCAATTTGAAAATTAAAATGTATTGGCAAAAAAGCTTTTTCATTTCAATGAGTCAAAATGGGCAGCTTTATTTGGAAACTAAAAAAGCATTTATATTAATCAATTTTTATTTGAAACATGAGACACAATGGCTTCCATATTTATGGTCCCCCGCCCCCAATAATGAGATGAAATCTACACCCTTGTGAGAAACATCTGCCTGCTCAAAGCTGCTCTGACATTCTTCCGTCTGTTGTGAGCCACCAGGGGGCTAGTTAGCATTGAAGCTAACATGTTAGCTGGTGAACTGTTGCTCCTCGTTGTGTTTTGCTGTCACCACCTCATGTGGTTGGTGACCCCTGATTTATTATATGTGTTGTGCAATATTGGCTTATAGTTATATGCAAGGTACATCAACATACATTGTACATAAAACGAATCCTTAATACATTTGAAGATAATTATATGTTTTGCATTTTTGTATTGGGTAGATCTTTTTGACTTGGTTGTTTTATAAGTAGCTCGCATGCTGAAACAGTGTGAGCACCCCTGGCTGTACAGTCATAAATTCTCTAAAACTCTAGTCACAACAAAAATAATCCAGATTAACTATAATGATTGTTTTACTGTTTAAGAGGATGTTTATGTTTTTGTGTCAAAATTGGTTTGGCGAGAATTTTAAAGTAGAGCTTCAGAGAGGAAAAGCAACAGAGGAAGAGTAGAAAGGCATCGCAGGAGTAAAGTGATCCGGAGGGAGGGACGTAAGTCTGAAAGGGGGAGGCGTGATGGCTTTCCTCCAGCCTTATTTAGACTGTTTGTCTGAAAGACCCAGCTGCTTCCTGAACAAATGTCCAGAAATAGAATGTGATTGAGGAAAAGATGTGGAAAGAAGATACAGTACAGAAATTTAAACATGATAACATAAAGGACAGCATTTTGTTTTGATGTTTCCAGTTCTCTCTGACCTTTCCACTCATTGTTCCCCCTCTGAGGATCAGTGTTGGTGGAAAAGCTTGGGCTGGGCAGACCATCAGCTGGTTCTGTCACTCAGGCAGGCTCTCAGTGAATGAGGTGACATAAGTCGGATGACTTGTAAACTGAACTTGCTCTGTAGCCCCCTGGGAAAGGCGAGGGGGGTGGACGAAGAGGAGGTGAAGAAGGAAAAATAACATAAAAACATTCAAAATAGATGCTGATATGAACACAGGACTGTTGGGTCCAAACTGGTTTCATAAAACTTAAGATTGTTTGTAGTTACTGCTCTAATCCAAACCAACTGGTCAAACAAATTAGAATAAATTAACCTTTTTTTTCTTCTATTTTTTCTATATTTTTCTTTTTTATTATTCGTTAATTTATTCATTTTAAATTAAAACACAAAACAATTTCACAATACTGTATGAAATCAAAACATAAAATGAAAGGCAGAAAGAAGAAGAAATCTTGTTATATCTGCCCATTAAAAAAATCAATTCAAACAATCAATTCAAACAATAATCATCTATAAATAACAAAACAAAATGAACAACTCATTCCGATTTTCAATTTCTAATACATTTCACATTTAAAGTAATTTATATGTATTTTTTTTAACAATTTGGTTTTGATCATTCTCTTAAACATAAACATTGACTTGGCTTTTTTTTTTTACATCATACTCCAAACCATTCCACAATCCAATTCCCTGGAAATAGACCGTCCCTTCAAACTGGTTTTGTACTGAGGTTTATAAAAAAAAAACTCTGTTCCCTTAAGATTGTAGCAACTTTTTCTTTTAACAAAATTCATTTGAATGTTTGAAGGTAATGCGTTGTTCTGAGCTTTATACATAACTAACAAAATATTATAATCCACCAAATCATAAAACTTCAGTAATTTCAGTTGATAAAATAAAACCAATATACTTGATGGATGACAATAATGCTTTCTTGTGATCATTCTTACAGCTCTTTTCTGTAGAATAAAAATAGGCTTTGTTATAGTTTAACACACTTTTCCCCAAACATCAACACAATAAATTAAAGGTGGAACAATGATTGTGTTATACAGCAATTACAGTGCTTTATCATTTAATAAGTCCCTGGCTTTGTTCATTCTAGAGAACATTTTATAACAATGAACATTTTCATATCTGGGGTCAGTGTTCAGATATTATTTTTCATGCACAGTTTGTGGCATCCCTTGAAGGACGGCACCCTGTTGGTCAGATGATTAGACTGTCAGAAGTAATAGCACGTTCTGTTCATAACCTTCCTTCAAACTTTATAATTAACCTCCTGAAAATAGGCTTAAGGTACTAAAGTGGAGCGGTAATTCACAAGCAAACCACTCATGTACTGACCAGTAATTTCCAAAGCTAGTGAGTTCATTTACTCAGCGGGACTTTAGGTGTTTAGTTTCACTTCAGCAACATTAATCTATTGGCTTGCATCATGTTAAATCATATACAGTACATTTCATTTTTATGGCTCATTTAAAAGCAAATGCCATTGGCCAAAGTGCTGCACACAAAACAATAAATACAGTAGTTAAGATAATATCCAACGCAAGAGATCATACAAAGACAAAACAGTTACAGTAAGACAAAAAAATAAAAATAATTAAAATACTGCAAATGTTGTATTAAAAGCCAGTGAGTACAAACGTGTTTTAAGATTCCATCCATCCATCCATCATCTTCCTCTTGTACCCAAGTCGGGTTGTAAAAGCAGCATCTTGAGCAGTGAGGTCCAAACATCTCTGTCCACAGCCTCCTCTCCCAGCTCTTCTGGGAGGACTCCAAGGTGTTCCCAGGCCAACTGAGAGACATAGTCTCTCCAGCGTGGTCTCCTCCCAGTCAGACATGCTCGAA
The DNA here is from genome assembly GCA_038048925.1 of Garcialebias charrua. Classification (NCBI taxonomy): domain Eukaryota; kingdom Metazoa; phylum Chordata; class Actinopteri; order Cyprinodontiformes; family Rivulidae; genus Garcialebias; species Garcialebias charrua. The sequence continues at coordinate 24,425 of JBBPBX010020288.1, read as the reverse complement.
GCACCTCCCCAGGGAGGCGCTCAGGGAGCATCCTTACTAGATGCATGAACCACCTCAACTGGCTCCTCTCAATGTGGAAGAGCAGCAGTTCTAAACCAGGTCTTCCCCAGATAACTAAACGTTTCACTCTATCTCTAAGGGAGAGCAACCCGGTGGAAGAAACTCATTTCAATCGCCTGTATCCACAGTCTCATTCTTTCAGTCACTACCCAGATTTTGTGGCCATAGGTGAGGGTAGGAACGTAGACTGACTGATCAACAGTGAGCTTCACACTACAGCTCAGCTCCATGTTTACCACAATGGACTGGCACAGAGTCTGCAAGATGCTGCACCAATCCAACATTCAATCTCACACTTCTTTCTTTCTTTACTCGTGAGCAAAACCCCAAGACACTTGAACTCCTTCACTTGAGGCAGAACTTCACCCTCGACCTGAAGAGAACAATCCACCCTTTTCCAACAGAGGACCATGGCTTCAGATTTGGAGGTGCTGATTCTCATCCCAGCCACTTCAATCTTGGCTGCGAACAATGATGCCAACAGGACCATCCATCCATCCATCCATTATCTTTACCCGCTTCTTCCATTTTGGGTCACGGGGGTCGCCGATGCCCATATCCAGCAATCACTGTGTGAGGGGCGGGGTACACCCTGGAGGGGTCTCCAGTCCATCACAGGACCACACAGAGACAAACAAGCATTCACTCTCTCACTCACACATAGGGACAATTTAGAGTTACCAATTAGCCTATCATGCATGTTTTTGGACTGTGGGAGGAAACCAAAGTACCCGGAGAAAACCCAAGCATGCACGGAGAGAACATGCAAACTCTACCCAGAAAGGCCCCCGGACTTGGATTTGAACCAGGGACCTGTTCGCTGAGAGGCAGCAGCTCTACCAATTGCGCCACCATGCTGCCTCCAATGGGACCACACATCTGCAAATAGCACATGGAATCCTGAGACCACCAGACTCCCTCCATCCCCTCGTTGCATTGAGAAATTCTGTCTTGAAAGTTATGAACAGAATCGGTGCCAATGGGCAGCCCTGACAGAGTCCAACTTCCATCCTGGTGGGATCTGACTTACTGCCAGCAATGTGAACTAAACTCTTGCACCGCTTGCATGGGGACCGAAGAGCCCATAGAAACTGGCCCCCAATCCCATACTCATGGAGCACCCCTCACAGTGTACACCAAGGAATATGGGCGAACGCCTTCTCAAAATCCACAAAACCCATGTGGATATGAGAAAACTCCCATGAGCACTCAAGGAGCATAGTGAGGGTAAAAAGCTGGTCATTTGTTCCACAGTCAGGATGGAACCTGCATTGGTCCTGCTGGATCTGCGGTTCGACTGATTGAACTAGCTTCTCCAGTATTCCTGAAACACCTTACCAGGGAGGCATTGGAGCACACCTTCTGGTCCCCCTTTTTGAAGAGGGGAACCACCACCCCAATCTGACAATCATGTGGCATTGCCGCCAAAGTTCATGGGATGTTGCAAAGGCGTGTCAACCAAGACAGCCCCACAACATCCAGCGCCTTAAGGAAATCAGGATAAAACTCATCCACTCCCAGAACCCTGCTGCTGCAGAGCCTTTTAGCTACCTCTGTGACTCAAGACGGACCAACCCTGAAGTCCCCTGACAGAAATTACAATTGCCCCTGAGAGCACAGCGCCTACAATCATTCAGGTGCACTAAACCCCTCCACCACAATAAGGAGGCAATTCAAGGAGAAGTGTTTTAAGATTATTTGCTTATTTAAATGTTTGTTTAACCAGGTGGTTTAACCATCTTGTTGAGATTTTAAAAAATCTCTGTTTCAAAAGAGAATGGCGGCAGCACACAAATATCTTCAATCATAAAAACATAGTTATCCAAGCACAAATCAAACAAATCATTATAAACTGTAAAAATGAGTGAAGAAAAACAAGAATAATGCACTCTTAAAGCTAAACATGTATATTCCAGTGACTTTATGATTGGAGGAGACTTTAACACACCAATGTATGTCTTCTGGATAAATTTTGGGTTGTGCACTTGTTGATGAGGATGAAACATGTCTGACGTGTGATACAAACCCAAAGTCTGAATGAGTTAGGACACTGTGTAAAATGTAAAAATTAAGAGAATACACTTATTCACCAATCTCATAAACTTATATTTTATTCACAATGGAACGTATAACAGTTATAACTGGAGGTTATGCACCATAACCAATGTTCCCTGAAGGAAGGGAACAAGGTGCAACAGATATGGAATTGCGTCCCTGCGCGGTTCACCTGAAGCATTACAATCATGCTTTTTAAGGCAAGTGAGCGTCAGCGTCACCAGGGGGCCCCGCCCCCCTGGTATAAAAGACGGTGCACGCCTCACGTTCGACCTCTGCACGCACTTCACCGAGCTTGGGCATTGGAGGGACAAACATATGTGGCACCTTGTTCCCTTCCTACAGGGAACATTGGTTATGGTGCATAACCTCCAGTTCCCTATCAGTCAGTCCACTGTGGTGCAACAGATAGTATGGGAACTTACAATCACGCCCTGGAAATGCATGCTTTTGTGAACTTTAGCCTAAACAGACAGGTGTTAACACGTTCAATACTCCTTTGTGGAAAGCACAGCCTGTGTGACATCACGTGTTGTAACGTCCAGGCTGTAGTGTTTAATAAACGTGTTAGGAGATGCCCAATTAGCAGTTGCACAGATGTCTGCTACTGAAACACCTCTAAACAGGGCCCAAGAAGTGGCTAGGCCTCGAGTTGAGTGAGCATGTACCTCACTGGGTACTTACTGACCTTTGCTGCTGTATGCTCTAGAAATGGCCTCTGTCACCCAATGGGAGAGGCGCTGTTTTGACAAGGCTCTGCCTGCTATGGGCTTAGCAAAGCATACAAACAGCTGGTTTGTTTTGCACCAACTGCTAGTTCTCTCCATGTAAGTGCTCAAGGCCCACACAGGGTAGAGCACATTTAAATGCCTCTGTTCTGCATTTAGAACAGGAAAAGGAGGAAAGGCTGACAGTTCAAAGCCCAGACTTTTGTAGTTTAAAGTTGAGACTTTAGGCACATATGCAGGGTTTGGGCGCAGGGTGAACTTTGACCCATCCTGAGCAAACTGAGTGCACAGGTGATCCACTGATAGTGCATGTAGGTCACCCACACTCTTCGCCGAACACAGAGCTAAGAGCAGGGCAGTCTTGTAAGATAGCAAATCAATCTTAATGCTCTACAGGGGCTCAAATGGTGGTCTGCAGAGGGCGTCCAGCACAAGAGTCAGGTCCAACTGTGGGGCTAAAACTCTGCTCGGAGGCCTCTTTCTCAACATGCCCTTCATGAACCGGATCATGAGAGGGTGGGCACCGGGTGATTTACCCCCCCTATCCCTCATGGCACGCTGAAACAGCGGATAAAAATACTTTAATAGTGGAAAAGGAGTGGCCCTTCTCCAGCAGGTCTCGCAGAAAAGTGAGGAGCTGGGCTATATTACAGGAATATGGAATAATATTCCTTTCTAGACACCAGATCTTAAAAACACGCCATTTGCGTGCATAAAGTGTTTGTGTTGACTCTTCACGAGCACCCTGTATTGTGTTTACCACATTACTGGGTAGGCCAGAGGCTAACAGCCTGTTCCTTTCAGGGGCCAGACCCATAATTTCCAGAGGCCCGGGTGAGTGTACCATACCTGCCCGTGGGCCTGTGACAAGAGCTTTCTGTGTGCAGGCAGCTGTCATGGTGTTCCTGCTAGAAGTGAGATCACTTCTGCAAACCAGGCCTTTTTTGGCCACTTTGGGGTGACCAGGATCAGTGAGAGGGCCCCTCTGCATACATGCTCCAGTGTCGCCTGTATCAGAGTGACAGGTGGGAACACATAAAAAAGCCTTGTTGCTGGCCAATCATGCGCAAATGCATCCAGCCCCAGTATTGAGTTCACGTCCAGTATTTAGTGAAACATAACAAGGTGTGTGTTTTCCTTGGACGCGAAGAGATCTATGTCTGCTTTCCCGTACCGTACCGTGCCTAGATCTGGTCCACAATGCGTGGGTGAAGACGCCACTCCGAGGAGAGGGGCGCGCCTTTTGAGAGAGAGCGTCTGCCCCGTAGTTTAGTCTCCCTGGCATGTGTGTTGCTCTGAGTGACAGCACCCATGAACTGCACCATGTTAGCAGTTTCTGGGTCAGCAGCAGGAGGGGAGGGGAGCGAGTTCCCCCTTCTCTGTTGACGTGCGCGATCATGCACGTGTTGTCTGATCTTATCAAAACACGTTGACGTGTGATCAGATCCCTCCTGTATGAGTGTTTCAATAACAGGAACACGGCCATCAACTCCAGCTGATTGATGTGGAGCTGAGCCTCCTGCTGGTACAACACACCTCTTACGTGTTGGTTTCGGCAAAGACCCCCCCACCCAGACTTTGAGGCGTCTGTCGTCACCAGGGCCCGAGATAACACTCTGCCCAATGGAACACCCCTGCTGAGTGCTGAAGCATCCCTCCATGGTTGCAGGGCTTCCAGGCAGTCTGAGTTTACTTTCATCCCCCTCATTTGTTGTGGGGGGCAATCTGCTGCTGCCTGTGGAACCAAATCTGAAAAGGGCGCATTTTTAATAAGCCCAGATGAATTGAGATGATTTCTGGTGCCATGAGACCCAAAAGACGTTGACAAAGTCTGCGTGTCACAGTTTTGTCTAGTTGGAACCGGGTCAAGCATTGCTATTATTAGCTATTGTTATTGTTATTATTAGCTTTTGGGTAGAGATGGTGTAGAGGCAGGGTAGCCGGCTCAGGACAAGAAGGTATTGGGTTCGATCTCCGGTCACGGCATACCTCGTTGTGTCCCTGGGCAAGACACTTAACCCCGAGTTTCTCCCGGTAGGACAGGCAGCGCCTTGCAAGGCAGTCTACCGCTACCGGTGTATGAATGTGTGTATGAATGGGTGGATGGGTGGTACTGTGAAGCACTTTGGGGCCTCTCAAAGGTGGCTGGAAAGCGCTTTATAAGTAAGCTCCATTTACCATTTTCTGACAGTCTCGCTCTGTACAGAACAGAGTTCTGCTCCAATCCTAGGAAAACAATGTCCTAGGATGGGGACAGATGACTTTTTTCTGAGTTTATCACAAAACCTAGGTATTGTAGGTGTGACATGACTCGAGCCATGTGTATTCTTGCTTGCTCCTGAGAGCTTGCTAAGATTAAAAGATCGTCCAAATAATCCAGAACTCTGATGCCCTGGCTCCTCATGGGAGCTAGGGCAGCTTCGAGACATTTTGTAAATACCCTCGAGGCTGTTGAGAGGCCGAAAGGCAGGACTTGATATTTGTACGTGGCGTTCTCGAACGCAAAACGTAGAAGTGTTCTGTGGTTTGGCAGGATGCTTATATGGAAATATGCATCCCGCAGGTCCATACTGTAAAAGTAGTCCCCTGGGCATACAGAGTGAATCACCTGACGCAGTGTCAACATTTTGAATTTGAACAATCTCAGTTGTCTGTTCAAAAGTCTCAAATCCAGAATCGGCCGCAGGCCACCCCCTTTCTTTGGAACCACAATGTATTTGTTGCAATAGCCTTTGTTTTCCTCCTGAGGAGGAACAGCTCTGACTGCTCCTTTCTGCGACAGTGAGCGTATTTCCACTCTTAGAATGGGAGTGCAAGCTGGCCTCATTGTTGACGTTATCACCCCAGAAAAGGATGGTGGCCATCTGAAAAATTGCAGTCTTAATTACAGTTCCCATGACCCATTGCGATGGGCTGCACGCTGCCCAGGCTCTCGCATGAGCGGCGAATCTGGAGGGCATGTTCACTCGAGATTTCATTTGTTTCAGGTGAGGTGGGTGTGTGTGAGTGACCCCCCTCCTCCCTGTTTAGCTGAGGGCTTGTTTGGCCCTCTGGTGGGGGTGAGGGGTCTGTCTGTGACAGATCGCCCTCTGCCTCCCTGTGTGGGCTCATTGGGCCCTTTGGTGGACAGTCTTATTAGAGGGGGGCTGACCGACTGTGTGAGACGACGCCCTGACCTCTTTATTGACTCTGATTTCATTAAAAAATGGTGGGGTTTTACCTTTAATGCTGAGTCGTGACAGAACATTTTTGGCATTTTGAGACTTTATTGTCATGTGCAAACAACAATTTCTCTTTATTAAACAAACAGTTGAGTGTTTTTGTGTGTTCAGACATTCTGGACCAGTTAATCGGGGTTTCTTTAACACAGATACTGGTGGTAAAAGTTCGGCTTTTCTTTTTCCCTATGGGTGAAAATGCCTGTAATGGTGCAGGAGCAGCTCTGGATCAGGCTGACTTCTGCTTTCACTCTTGTACCGCAGAAGAAGTTCTGGGTTGACCCGTCTGGCGTGGGGCAAATATGTGCTTTGACCAAGCCTGGCCTGCTTGAGGAGCGCGTCCATGTTGCTCTGAGGTGGGTTTCGGCCGTTGCTCAACCTTGAGCGTCAGCCTCTTCCGAGCTGGACGTCTGGTGAAAGAGTGGTGGCGCTGCTGTGAGTCTCTTTGGCTACTCCAGTGTCTGGCTTGCGAGAAGTGTTTTCTGGGCAGGACTTCACGCAGGGCCTCCTCCTGTTTTCTCCTCTGATCATATCTGCTTTGGATCCTCTCCAGGTTACCGCCAAACAGGCCTGATGGCTCTATGGTGTGGTGGAGGAACAAGGAACGCTGGCTCTCAGGGAGGTCAGTAAGTGTGAGCCATAAATAGCGTTGCACAATCACCGTTTCAGCCATCAACAACCATCGCCCCTTGGGCGATGGCTGCTGTCCCGGTGAGGCGGAAGATGAAGTCTGCTGCTCTGCGTGCTTCGTCCAAGATCTCTGCCGCCTTTTTCTTTGAGGAGGTGTGTTGCAGCTCCTGTAGCTTCTCAGCTTGATAAGCCTGCAGCATGGAGGCAGTGTTGAGGGCACGAGCCGCGAGGCCTTGAGCGCGGTAGCTCTTTTCAAGTTGAAGAGCTGAAACGCGGCATGGCTTGCTGGGCAGTGTAGGTTTCGAGCCCGACGTCTTGGGCGCCAAGTGTGCCGCCAAAGTCTCGTCCATCTGTGGGATGTGGGCCAAACCAGCTGACTCCATGCCCTCGATGTCCAGGAATTGGGAGAGTGGCAGTGTTAAGGGCGCTCTCTGCTCTGTCCACGAGCGTGTAAGCTCAGTCAGAAAGTCAGGAAAGACAGGCATCCTGTGTCTCACAGTGGCCTGTTGTTTGGCAAAAAAGTAGTTCACCACTAACCTTGTTAACTGTTGTCGAGGTGGAGGTTCTGGCCAAGTTACTTTCAGCGCCTCTTCAACGCTGCGGCACAGCTCGAACAAAGTGGGAGTGGACCCATCCGACTCCTCTTGTGCTGCCACGGTTCCCTGGTAGAAGTCCTCTACCTCTCCTTCCTCCTCGTTGTCTGCCTCATCATCCGACAGGTCGCCAGAGGCTGTAAGCGACAGCTCGTCAGCTTGCAGCATGTCCCTCGTGTCGAAGTCGGTCCTCGTGTCCCCGTCGGGATTGTGGAGGTCCATTCTCTCGCCCCAGCTTAACGCCCCGTTGTCCTCCATCTCGTCCACCTCCAGCTCCGCTGGAGGGCCTCTGAAAGGAGTGGGTTCCTTACCGCGGTGGAACTGCCCATGGCCTTGGCCACAAAGTCCATGCGTCTCAGTCGCACTGTCTTGCGCAGCTGGCTGCAGTGAGAACACGACTCAGGGGATTCCAAAGATGTCTTGGCGTGGACCATCCCCAGGCATATCGGGCAGGCGTCGTGTGTATCCGACGACAAAATAAAGTAGCCACATGCGTTGGGGCAAGGCCGAGATCCAAGGCTCGCTGGTCTGCTGGCCTTGTTGGAGTTCTTCGATTTCCTTTTGCCTTTCTCAGGAGCCATGGTCAAGAAAAGGCGTCGAGTGGAAGTCAGTTAGCGATAGTTAAACGGGTTCAAAGAATTCTTCTCGCTGTGCTGTTAGTGTAGGCTAACCCGTTAGCTCCGTTAGCTAACAGGCAGGCGCGTGGCACAGTTAGCGTCCTGCTAAACTGGGCCGTCGAAACAGCGGAAAAGTAGACGTTGCTCGATGCAAAAATGTCGATGACACTTAGTTAGCGGCTTCTAAACGAAGTCGCAGGGAAGTCTTCAGTGATGCCCTTGGCAAGGAGCGTGCTCACCTCCAGTCGGGCGGTTCAGTCACTCGAGACGGTGTCCTGCGAAGTTCAGGTGTGAAGCGAGGTGAAGTGCAATAAGAGGTCGAACGTGAGGCGTGCACTGTCTTTTATACCAGTGGGGCGGGGCCCTCTGGTGACGCTGATTCTCACTTGCCTTAAAAGGCATGATTGTAATGTTTCAGGTGAACCGCACTGGGGCGCAATTCCCATACTATCTGTTGCACCAAAGTGGACTGACTGATAGGGAACATAGCAAATGCTGAAGGTAAATAAACGATCCTTAGAGAGAGAGAGAGAGAGAGAGAGAGAGAGAGAGAGAGAGAGAGAGAGAGAGACAGACAGACAGACAGACAGACAGACAGAATATTTCTAACCTAATTAGTTGCAAATTAATCTCCCACCAATTTCATATTCATGCCAATTCTTTTTAGCCTTTTGACCCATTTATTTAAGTTGTGTTATTGTCATGAAATTCAAAACTACCTGTAAATTATATTTTTCCTCTATTATCTTTCTTAGTTCTACTCTTGTGTAGAATACTACAGACATGACGTATTCAGTACTTACCATTGTGATTAACCTATGGGTTTATGAGGCTTGCTCATCATTGCCTTCAGTGTTCGTTTACATTTTACACAACGTGCCTTGTTTTTCAGAGTTTTTTTTAAATAAATTTTTGTTTGGAGATTGTAGCTGATTGAGATCATAAAACACCCTGCACTCTTCTTGCATTACAGATGTCACAGATGCATGGGGCAAATCAGCAGAAGTGAGGACAGTGGCGCAGGCAGATGGACGAGTCAACAGACACTGTGAGGGGAGTTCATGCAGTGAGGTGTTAATCCGTGCATTTATAAATTTGGTGTATGCAAGTAGGGTCCCTCTCTGGTTCTTGCACAGTGTGTGGTACCAAGAATCCATCTGCACTGAGATGTCCACTTGATCTTTTGCCAAAATAACCCCCAGCTGCTTGATGCCCGGGCTGTGTTTTCTTTTTTATGAATGTCAGAGAGCTTGCGCACCATCTAAATATGGGAGATTGGCAAGGTTACCACACAAGGGGATGTCCATCAGGAGATTGTAAGAAGGCACTGTGTTTTGATTGGCCAGTTCTGATCCGAGGATTCATTGTTGGCCCAATCCTGATCAATTGTAGAGAAATCGGGCTTGGAAGAAAGAGTACTTATGCAGTGTGGACAAAGTCACAGATCCACCTGACCTGTACAGGAAGAAGACTCTTTCTTCACCCTTTGTTTTGTACTGTGGGTCAGCACAGCCAGCCACCATGGTAAGAATCCAAACAGAGAGAAGGGGATAAACAAAGACAAGAGGACGGCATTCAGTTTTACAGGATCTTTTAGGATTTGATTTGTTTGGTTCTGATGGGGACAGAAGATGGAGATCATTACATGAAGGTGTTCTGCTCAGCGGCAGCCATTTTGCACGGCCCTATCTGGGGGGGAAAAAACTGGATTTCCAAAGAAGTGGAGTTTATTTTATTGGATTCGCTGATTTATTTAGAAGCAATTTTGCTACACGTAGACAAAGTAGTTTCCATATTACTGACCTGCAGTTGATAACTTTTGTTGATATATTCAGTTTCAGTATCTGCCTAAAGACCTTTATTGCTTTTAAATACCATCGCTTTGTAACCCAACCAGGTGTTGTTTAAAACGGAGGCAGTGGAACAGAAGACATAAAGCAAACAGCTGAGAAAAGTGAGAAGACAAGCCGTCTTTTCCAACTGTTCTAATTTGGGATGGTCACCTTGAGCAAATCCCTCCCAAGTTTCACCTTTTAAAATAGCTTCAAAGCAAACTAAAATGGAAGTCTGTGTGACCTTTTCTTTCTAACCTTTTCTTTGTTGCAATAGTTTCGAGTTTGTGTCAGAGAGCTGAAATAGCCGTCTTTGGAACTGCTGGAAATTTGATTTCAATCTACTGAAGCCGTTCTCAGAAACGCGTCTCTTGCACGTTTTCTGAACTTTATTACATAATCTAGCAAAATTCACCAATTAATCTAAAGGTGTGTAAATGCAGTCCAAACGCTGAACTGAAATGAATTTTCGTATAAAAGCTTTGCAAATGTTGTTCCAACACAGAAATGTGTACATGACACTCCCCAGTTTGTAAATAGCATGGTTTAATCTCTGTGGCATTTAACTTCAAGAACCATCTCCACCATTTTAAACCAGCTGGGGAAGGATTAAAATTGACGTCTTACTGATTCGATGCCATTTCCAATTTTTACCCGTCACTTTGTCTGTGATAGCTAACTGGTTGGCTCATTTATATACAAAAATGCATGCCTTTTAATGGTACAGTATTTACTGCACTTTTTATTATGAAACGTGCACAAAAAGTTAAAGCTTAAAGGCTGGCAGAGTTTGGGAGGAACCAGCTGATTTTTTTTTTCCTGCTAAAAATGTATGAAAATGCAAAAACTAATCGCAGCCTATTGGGAGTTCAAGCAAATGCAATGGAAAGTGTTGTAACAGAAAATTAATTGTAGTAAACTGCAGGAATACTCTTGCTTGAGCAAAAAAAATTGCATCCATCAGGAGAAGTCAAACAAAGCAAAAACTATGAATTAATAAATAAAAATACTTATTTAACTCTTAAAAGGAAATAAAGCTAGGAAGTGTTGCAGCTTTTTCCTTGTTTTAACCATAAAAAAGGACCAGAAATGACTTAAACTTGTCTTTGCATGGTTTAGTTGCAAGGTAATTATCACGTTTGTCTTGTTTTAATTTAATCCAGGGTGCAGACAAATGCAGGGAACTAAGGAATAAAATCAAGAATAACATTTATTTACTAAAACAAAAGGCTGACGTGGCAGCAAATACTTGGGAGAGACAGAGCATGACTGCTGGAGGTCAAGGGCACACTAAGACACAGAACTTATAGGGACACTATAAGGACGAGCACTTGTGGTAAGTGGGATTGGGAGCAGGTGAAGCAGGAGGTGACAACACAAAGAAAGAAACACTAGAGGAGCCAGGAAACAAATGCACAAACACAAGAACCCAAAGAAAAGACACAAGACAGGACTGACTCTCACAGTAACGTTTCTGAACGAGAGAGTCAATATCTCAACCAACTCTGACTAACTCTGGTCCACACGCCGTGTTTAATGTGCTGTAACATAGGGGGGTTGTGTGCTACAAGCATTATCAGCAAAAAAAAAACCAAAAAGTCCTTAGAGGATTTTGTTATATCTGCCTGTATTAACATTTTTACAAAACAGTCCCTTTAGATAACAGCGTGTTGCCATAAGTAAAACAGTGGATCCCAACCGTGGTCCTTGAGGAACACCGTCCTGCATGTTGTACTTGTTCCTCTGCTTTGACACATCTGATTTGAATGAATGGGTGATTAACAGGCTTCTGCAGAACTTGAAGTAAATAAATCGCTGAATCAAGCGTATTGGAGCAGGAAACAACTGAAACATGCAGGATGGTGTTCCTCAGGGACCATGGTTGGGAACCACTATGAGTACTTCTGTAGTGTATAATAGATCCAAGTGGATCTGCTCATATTTCAACTCAAGGTGAGGCCCTTAAAGTTAAAATGGAGGTGAACCTTCAAACCTTCATTTTAAGCCTCAGATGCAGTAATTAACAGATTCTAGAGTTCCTGCAATCCATGACAAAGCAAAGAAAGTTTGTCAGGAAGGAGTTTAGTGCAAATATCTGAGCATTACAAAGAGCAAAGCTGAAACATTTTATAAAACGACACATTTTTGATGAGTTTCTGACAAGTGTTAGCATTTTTGTAAAATGATGAAATCTGCAGACAAGATGATTAAAGTTGTTTGGATCTTTGTAAACCTGTTAAACTTTCAAATATGAGCTCAGATGTTACCACATCTTGCCAAAGTTCAGTTTTTAAAAGCTCAAAGGAAATGCTGAAAATCTGTTTGTGTTCTGAAATTAGAACTTGCTGAAGCCCATCTGTTTAAAAAATGTGAATCGTTTGAAGCAAAAGGTTCAGCTCACATTTTGAGCTTTAGGCTCTGCTATTGTGGATTTATTGTGCCGGATCAGAGGTGATGTGGTAATTATCGCTGTAAAAAAGTAAAATGCAACAAAAAAAGAGCATTTTCGTCTTGTTCTAATTTCATCAACTGGTCCAGTGATGTCTCCTGTAGCTTCTCATCATTCTTACTGTTTTTAATGTCCTTCAGCCCACTGATGCCCAAGCCGACGCCCGCTCCTTCCTTACCGAGGAGATGATTACAGGTGTGTTTCTGTCTCTTTATTGTCATGAAACGCAGTCTGAAATTATTTGAATGCCTGTCTGTTAGCGAAATATCAGATGAATTTCATTGAAGCTCTCAGACAGTTATCATTTGATGTACGACTTCTGACCAACATCTAGAGTGAGCTTGATTAAAGATGGCTGCCATGGTTGATCATCCTTAAATTGACTGGTTTTAAAGAAGATGAGCTAAAGTTTCGTGTGGTAGTAGCTGATAGTCATTCTCGTTACATACTCTGTAAGCAGAGCAGCATGCAAGGCAGGTGATTTGCATTCCTTCCAGGAACACTCTGATCGATTTTGGTCAAAAAACTTAAAAATAATGTCAAGTAGGCTAATCTAAAAATGGAACATATACAGCTGCGTCTGTTTGTTTTGCTGCATTAGACTCCGAGAATTAATTTGAAAAAAGGGACAATGTGTCTTTTGGTTTTGTTTGACTCTGTTTTTCTCTCGCATGTAGAGTTCAAAGCTGCGTTCGACATGTTCGACACAGATGGAGGCGGTGACATCAGCACAAAGGAGCTGGGTACCGTCATGAGGATGCTGGGCCAGAATCCTTCCAGAGAGGAGTTGGACGCCATCATTGAGGAGGTGGATGAGGATGGTGAGACTGTTGAGGACTTTAATCTTTAATGTATATTTCCAACTTTTATCCTTCATCTTAGTAAAGGAAAAAAAATCAATGAAATCCAAAGTTGAGGAGGGATCAGAAGCTAAAAATGTTTTGGAACTAGCTGGATTAGATTACAGTTTCTGATGTTTTCAGTCTTATCGGGCCTGAGCTTAAAGGTTCAGTATGTAATTTCTGGAACACGCTGGAACTTAGGACAATTTTGAACAGACACGTTTCTGGTTCCTCCCCCTCAGAGCCATATATGGCTCTGTTACCCCTTGCTCTGCTGAAATTCAAATTCAAGCTCTGTTTTAATTGGCTGATTCAAATTCAAGCTCTGTTTTTATTGGCTGGTTACAAACTCTGTTTTTGTTGGCTGGTTACAAGCTCTGTTTTTATTGGCTGATTAACGGCGGGTCACTGTGGCTTTTTAGAAATGCTTTTAGAGAAGCAAGGGGACAGTAGTTTTTTTCAGAGATTACTTGTCTAAAATCAGTATGTCAGGAGGTAGTGACAGAGTGAAGAAATATGTTAAAAATATATTGTTAGAAAAGTTACATACAGCTCCTTTAAGGAGCCACAATCACACAAGTTTTCCTCATCACATTTATTCTCATCTAATTTAAAAAAAACTCTTTATCTATTTGTAAAAGTTGTGTTTAAGCAAACCATAAAAAAGAGAGACTTTTAATTTCCTGTTTAAGATTTTATAATTTTCAGAGCGGTAAGGCAGAGTGAAAAAGACATGTGGGACATTAAAATATCTGAACAGGATGAAGAAAAGGAGAACATTAGTTATAGATCAAGAGCCACAAGATGAGCAGAGACTCTAAGACAACAGCAGATACATTCACAAATCAAACGTGCAAATAATTTAGAAATGCTCATCAACAATGTCAATATTCTGTTTTTATTCTGTGTATAAACAGTACATCAATCCTACATAGATGGAAGGCGTACAATTACATTTAAATTGTTTTATCAGGAACATGTTCGTTCTGAATTTTATATAGTATTTTACAAAAAATATGTAAGAATAACTTGGTGCATTACATCTAAAAACATAATTGATGTACTTTAATAAATGTTGACTGAGAATGGTCTTTCTTTTTAGGACCCCTTTATATATTTTGACTTCATGTCTTCTCAGGCAGCGGCACTATTGACTTCGAGGAGTTCTTGGTCATGATGGTCCAACAGCTAAAAGAGGACCAGGCTGGAAAGAGCGAAGAAGAACTTTCAGAATGCTTCCGTATTTTTGACAAGTGAGACACTCGCAGGAATTTAAACTCTAACAAGAAATTTACTAAAACTTACTTAAACAGTTCGGTCTTTTTAAATAAATGTAAACGCGTGCTATAATCAACACATTTTACTGAGAGTGATGTCATACTTTTTATGTGATGCTGGGAAGCTTCTAGTTTGAGGATAAATTATTTTAAATCAGTTTTTTTTATCTTAGTTAGTCTTTGTGACAATCCCTATAATATATTCTGTCATGTTATTATTTCCTAATTGAAACCAGGTCGTTGTTGTAATGACTAGAACGTAGAGCCTGTGGTGAAAAACTGCCTTAAAACTTTTAAATCATGACCTACTTGATCTTTTGTTTTAATGTTGAACCCACATGCAGGCAGACGTGGGAGACTCCCAGGTAAAATTAAATAACATTTTATTCAAACACAAACAACAGTAAGATGAAGGAAACAACGGGAAGAACAGAACATGACAGGCGTTGGAGCACAGTGAATATAGGAACACTAACGAGACATAATGACAAACACCTGAGGTGATTAGAACTTGAGACAGGTGAGACAGGAGCTGACAACAAGGAGAGAAAACACTGGAAACAGGAAACACAAGACTGTTGACGCAGACTGCGACACCGGTTTTTTGAGTGGATGGTTGCGGAATGGGGAAGAAGCGGGAGTTGAGGTCGGCGGCCGTGATGGGTCGGAGCCGGAGTCGTTCGCCTCCGGGACGCGGGTCGGGTTCTGGTTCCCGTGAGGGAGCCGTGCTGAGTCAACGGAGTGGTAAGGCGGTTGGCAGCAACTGCGCTGTGCATGGGCAGGTGGTTGCGGAGTTTGGTTTTAGTTCGAGTAGTGAGTCTGGTGATATGGGAGAAAGTGGTGTCGGAGATGCTGTGACTTGGAGTAATGTAGCCACTTCAATGAGCAGGAAGAAGCGGAAGTCGCAGACTTCTGTGGGAGTTATTTCAACTTCTGAAATTGCTGAGGTGTCTGTAGTTGTACCTGAGAATCGACCTGATGGGCATAAAGTTATTGTTAAGTTGACTCATGAAGGAGTCTCTTTTGGTGACTGGAACCCGGTTAAACTGACCGAAACTTTGCACGGCCTGATAGGTGAGGTTCACGATGCCAAGGTGTTGCGAAGCGGTGCGCTGATTGTTCAGTGCAGGGACAGTGTGCAGCAGGAAAGGGCCCTTAAGGTGACCAAAATGGACGGGAAGTTGGTTCGTTGCAGTCTGCTTGACAGCGATACGATGTGTAGAGGGGTCATTGGTGGGGTACCTTTGTCTATCTCCACTGAAGAATTACAGGGTAATTTGCATGGTGCTGGTGTGAAGGAATTTAAGCGTTTGAAGACGACTAGAGATGGTGTACGTTGTGACAGCCTGTCTGTGTTGATTAAATTTGAAGGGAAATGTTTGCCCCTTAGAGTCTTCATTGGTTATGTGAGTTATGTTGTGAAACCGTACGTTCCTCCGCCGTTGAGGTGTTTTAAGTGTCAAAAATTTGGACATGTGGCAGCGGTTTGCTTTGGTAAACAACGGTGTGGGCGGTGTGCGGGTTACCATGCGTATGGGGAATGTGGTGCTGAGGCCAAGCTTAGATGTTGTAACTGTGGTGAGGAACACGCTGCTGCTTACCGGGGTTGTCGGTTCAGTAAAAGGGCAGAGGAAATTCAGAAAGTAAAGTTGAGTCATGGGATTACCTATGCTGAAGCTGTGAAAAGACTCCCGAGTCGTTCAGAGAGACCGCCGCCACCGGTGACACCTAGCATTGCGCCTAAGGATTGTGATGGGTGCTCTAAACTGCCCAGTGGTTCATTGATAGTGAACAAAAGGGATTTTGTGCTGTTTATGGTAGAAGTGATAAATTGTTCGGCTCAGACTGTTAAGAAGACTGAAAAAATCAAGATTATAGTTAAGGCTGCGGAAAAGTACCTGGGTGTGAAAGACCTTGGTTGGGAGGCCGTTGAGGGCATGATGGGTAAAGGCGTGACGCCATCTCCGTCAGGGGATGGTGCTTCCTGATGTTACAATGCCTGTTTCGTTGGTCTGCTAGTACTGGTTTTGAATTTGGGAAAGTGCTCGATTGTTTGAAAGACTTTAGTTTTGTTTTATTTATTTATTTATTTATTTGTTTTTTGGAGCGTTGGTCCAGGATATTCCATAACAGTAGGTGGCGGTAATGCACCTTTCAGTTGTTTGCCAACCGCCAGAAAAGAACCCACTTAGAAGAAGAAGAAGAAGAACAGGAAACACAAGGATCTACACGGAACAAAGTGCAGAGCCCCACTACATGTATTAAGATACTGTATGTGTGTGTGAGGTGAAATAACAGAAGAAGTACCGGTAAACAAAAAATGTACAATTTAAAAAATGTTGTTTTTTTCACCTACAGGAACGGAGATGGTTTTATTGACCGAGAGGAATTCGGAGATATCCTCCATATGACCGGAGAGCAGGTTGCAGAGGAAGATATCGACGAGATGTTTGGAGAATCCGACTCAAACAAAGATGGAAAAATTGATTTTGATGGTAAGGTTGAGCTGTTTGGTAAAAGGTTGTCCACATTATCAACAGGATAAAACAACAAACTGAACTTTTACATCCCTCAAAGTTTTCAGAGATTTAGTTTGACTCCAGCAACAACCAAAGTATCTTTACCTGAAGGGTAAAGACATTTTAGAAAATGTTGTGATTTTTTCTCTCCATGTTTTACAATTTATTTATTTATTTATTTATTTTATTTAAATTATTTATTCATTTCAGATAAAAAACACAAGAAAACTATTTACAAAACCACAAAAAACAAAACAATACATGAAATGAAAGGAAGCAGAAGAAGAAAAAAATCATATTATATCTGCCCCTTCTTTAAATCAATTCAAACAATCAATTCAAACAACAATCACATGTAAAAAATAACATAATAAATAACTCATTACACTATATACAGTATAGTAATTTGGATATACAGTAAACCAATTCATGAATATTTATTCAGAAATATAGTTTTAATCATTTTCTTAAACATAGACATTGACTTTGCAGCTTTAGTATCATTTTCCAAACCATTCCACAGACCTATTCCCTGGATTAAAGTAGACCTACTCTTTAAGCTAGTTCTATGCTGTGGCATAACAAAAATATCTGTTCCCTTAAGATTGTACCGGTAGGTACTTTTTTCCTTTTTACAAAAAGCGTTTGGATATTTGAGGTTAATGTAAGGTTCTGAGCTTTGTACAAAACTAAAAGAATATTATAATCAACCAAATCATAAAACTTCAGCAACTTCAATTTGCAAAACAAAACATTTGATGGATGGCAGTAATGTTTTCTTGTAATAATTATTATAGCTCTTTTCTGTAAAGTAAAAATAGGCTTAGTTAGAGTTTTACATGCTGTACCCCAAACATCTATACAGTAAATTAAATGTGCGACTATAATTGTATTATATAACATACAGTGCTTTATCATTTAGTAAATCTCTAACTCTATACAGCACTGCAATAGACCTAGATATTTTAGTTTTTACAAAATGTATGTGTTGTTTCCATGACAACCTATCATCCATAATTACACCCAAAAACTTCACCTCCCTTACCCTGCATATCTCAATACCATCAATCTTAAAAGTAACATCAACAGTTTTCTTTTTCTTACTAAATATCATATAGTTGGTTTTATCCAGGTTCAAAGATAACTTATTTAATTTAAACCAATATTTACCAACAATACAAGCAATGGTTTTACTGTTTTCTTTACTTGGCTGCTGGACACTGTAGGTTTACATTTTAATTTCTAATAGAAATCAACGAGAAACATTTGCAAGACTGGAAACAAAACAAAAATATGACATTTTCCATCTGAAAGAAATGGACAGCTTCATGTGGTTTTCTTTGTTAACCTGATGGGTGAGCCCAAACCAAGACTCCAGACAGACTGGCAGAGAAGGGCTGGCAGGTAGACCTGAGTCCAGGAACAGAGAGAATCTAGTTGAACTGAAACGTTGGTCCAAATTTGATCTAAATGCAAGACTGAGCAAGAAAAGAGACTTTTGAAACTTAATTTAGATCTATCCACCTTATCCCTAGCCCCCATGCTGCCTTGTGTGAATTATGGGCGTGACTTCCGGCACAGACCTTAACTGGTATTTGTTTGTGTGTGAATAGTACAAGCTAATGTAGTTTCTCCGAGCATTGTGGATTTAATTTAAACATGTAGGAACAGCACCTGTCAGAGCTCAAACAGGACAATATAATCATACTGCTGCCTGATGCAGACGAGGGATGGAGGACGAGCTGAAGAAGTGGCTGCAGATTACATCTACTAGCATATTTAGCTACTTCACTGACTCTGTTCTTCTGATGGTGAAGGATGAACAACCTGAAAAGCTCTGAGGTGTATTAGTATCTACAGTAATAAGGTCGGTGGTGTTTTGTTAAAAGAGGTGGGACACATGCCCATTCTATTTAAATTGACAAAACGACACATCCCAGCTTAACAAAGGGGGGTTTGAACACATGCATGTAAAGTTAAGTTGTTAAGCTGGGATGTGTCGTTTTGTCAATTTAAATAGAATGGGCATGTTAGTTAATTTGTGGTGTTATTTCAGTTTCCAATTTCATATGTTGGTGCGTGACTTGTAAGCCTGTATAAAACTTCTCGTTCTCACAGCTTCCATTCAGAATTGAAAAAGACTTCTGGACAGAAGTCGAAACGTTTTCTGCAACAAATAAAGTCCAGTTGATCCTGTATTGAACGCCTTTTTTGATTTCATCATGTCCTGGACGACTGAGAATCTTCACCAGCATATGGCTCACATACAGTTTTGGGTGGTTTCTTAAAGTACATATTGTTCATCCACATTCTTCTTAATTCCTCATCTGTGGGTAGGAGCTGAAACTATACCTCTTTTCACATGAACACTCTTTTTGTGTGCCACTGATTTAGTTTGGTCTGATTGTTGGTGCAGCCATGAACACAACAGGTACCTGAACTCAGCACAGCTATTTTAGTAAACTTTATGGTTGTTAAATCAATGTGAACAAAACAAAAACAGTATTTTATCCGCTAAACTGAATGTAAATTATTTTCAAATAATTTGTGGTCCGTGCTCCGCTACCACGGTTAACCAATACCTACTGCTACTTCCTGTCTGACAGGAAGTTGTACCTGTGGTAATTTATACCGTAGAGCCCCCAGGAATAAGGTGGATAAAAAATGAACTTATCATTTATCCATCCATTAATTATCTTTACCATCTCCTTCCTTCTTGGGTCACATTGGTCACTGGTGCCCATATCCAGCAGTCACTGTGGGAGAGGTGGGGACACCCTGGACAGGTCTCCAGTCCATCACAGGGACACACAGAGACAAACAACCATTCACTATCTTCACTCTCACCTAGAGACAATTTAGAGTTACCTATCAACCTAACATACATGTATTTGGTCTGTGGGAGGAAACTGGAGTGCCCGGAGAAAACCCATGCATGCACGGAGAGAAAATGCAAACTCCACCCAGACAGGTATTCGAGCCGGCAACCTTCTCGCTGAGAGGCATTTGGTCCACATGCAGCTCTTTGGTCCTTGGTCTGTGGCCCCTTGAAGCTTTGACCAAACATAACTCAAAATGTAAAGTTTAATTTAAATTTAAAGACAAATTACTTAGAAGAAATATGGTGAATTAAATAAAAAATTGAAGTCAAAGTAAATATGAAATTTTGTTTTTAAATTAAAAAATGTATAAGTCACCATTACATATCCAACAAAATCCCTAAACTGTGAAAATGTTAATGCCAAAATTCTATATAAAATGTTTGTTTTATAATGTCACCCTCACTGGCTGAAAAAAAAAAAACAACAACCTTCATACAAATTCAAAGTCCACCAGTTGATGTTCACAGGTGTAGCAGATTTTGCAGCTCTGGACACATCTTGTTTAGTAATTAAAAAGTAGAAATGACTCTTTAGATCTAGAACAGGGGTGTGCAACCTTTACAATCAAAAGAGCCATTTCTGCCCCTTTGTTCACTAAATTAAACGTGACCGGAGCCACAACACCTGCTACAACTGGGATTCTCAACTTTAAGTTTGTTGGAGGACAATTTTCTGACCAGTAGGGTAGTTTTCTGGCCATTGTAAAGCTGAAAATATCTAATGATTTGTTGATATTTTTACAGTTGAAGACAAATAAAGACAGGATTATTGTAAAGAAGGAAAAATAATATGTTATTTCCCATTAAAAAATAAAACAACAATGACCTATGCAGGTCTAGGTACATTATTTTAATTGTGGAAAAATTAAATATCCTACTTGGAATAAATAAAGTTCAAGTATGTTTTACTCCTATTAGTTATAGTATTCACACATTTGCAAAGGAAATTACAGGAAAAACTGCTCAAACTAGCCCTTTTTGTTGTTATAAGAAGAAATAAAATTCAGTTTAAAGTTAGTTTTGATCAAAGCTTGAAAGAGCCACAGTTGAAGGACCAAAGCGCCGCATGTGGCTCCAGCGCCACAGGTTGCAGAGCCCTGATCTAGAAGGTTGCAGAGCCGTGTTAGATTATCTTTCAACATAACAGAAC
>JBBPBX010020287.1:31887-43533 GCA_038048925.1 Garcialebias charrua | reverse complement strand
TGTTTTAATTAAGACTAAATTATTATTAATTAATTCATTATTATTATTTCATTTGAACTTTTTTTTATCAAAGGTCATCAAAGCAAACAGCTGCTAACATTTTACCTTGAAATTTTGAAAAAAAAAAAACGTATTTTGTATAAAATAAATTCAGGCAGGTTCTGTATGTGTAAAAACTGTAGGGAGTTTGAGTCTGGGTCATGAAACCTCTCAGGACATTAAAAACTCCTTTGTGCATTTCTTATTTTCATAACAGAGAAGCACTGCTCACTCTGATGAACAGGGATGATTAAACCGTTTGTGTTGACAGCAGAGTGTGTGTGTGTGTGTGTGTGTGTGTGTGTGTGAGTGTGTGTGTGTGTGTGTGTGTGTGTGTGTGTCTCAGTAAACAGTACAGTCAGATTTATTTCACCTCCACATCAAAGTCTGATCAGAGAGATTTAAACTTTATTCATTCAGCCTCAAAGTCAACAAATCACCACGTGAGTTAGGGAACAAAGCTGCTCGCTCTTAAATAATGCGTGACAGACTCTTCCTCTCAGCATGTAGCTGCAGAGGCTGCAACCTTCAGGAGGAGTGAGAAAAGCAACACATCAACCTTTTTACAGTTACTAATGTGCAGTGGTGTGCACAGTCCTGCTAATTTGCTAACAACTGAATACATTTTTAATTTAGCAGATTAATGTTTTCGCTAACTTTGGAAACAGTTACCGGTAGCAGAATTAGCTTCAGCTAAATTAGGTTTTCCCAACGTTAAATCTGTTAGCAAAAGTCACAAGCTTGTTCCTGTCTGTTGTGGGCGTGTCTCGAAGGGTCTGTTAGGCACGCTATTAGGGTTTCCGACTTGGGACCCGAAGGATGCGGGTTCGCGCCCCGGCCACTACACACCTTGGGGTGTCTATGAGTGCACACCTAATTCTCCAGCTCCCCGGGTGCTTTCTGGCTGCTCACTGCACCACCTGGTGGTGGTTGGGTTAAATGCAGAGACTAATTTCGTCTGTGTATGGGAAACATACACAGATGACAGGAAAAGACATTATTATTATTATTATTATTATTATTATTGTCCGACTACGTGCACACGTGATGTGATTGGTCGACAGCTTCAACTGAAAGGAGATAAAGACGTGCGGCGCAGACTGTGATAGTCGTCTTAACAGTTATCGGTTTAGCGTTAGCTTCCACTAATTTATTTTACTTGTTTGGCAGTTTAGCATTAGCTGTTTTTTTTTTATATATACAGTAGTCCCTCGCCACTTTGCAGTTCGTTTGTCGCAACTCGCTCTATCGCAGTGTTTCAAAATAAGATTGGACAGGACACACAATTGGCTGATTGATGGATGAGCCGCACTATCTGCATAGAATTTTTATTTAAAATAAATTATTTTAAATTATTTAGCACCTGTTGCACCTTTGTGCAGCCCACACTGCAGGAGAAACTTCTTCCTGCAGCTCCTAATAAACTAAACTAAATTAAAATGAACTACTACTTACTACCTGTACGACTATTACTTCACAGTTTTTTTACTTATTGCAGGGCTGCAGGGTACGGATCCCCCGCGATAAACGAGGGACTAGTGGCATATGGGTTAGTGAAGCTAACTTTTTGGTTAGCTGTGCCCACCACAGCTAATGTACATGCTCATAGACACTATGCTGCTATGTTTAGGGGTCCATATAGTCTCATGCGTACTTCAGGTTTGTTAAAATACACTTACCGGTACCTAAGCCGTGTTTATGACTACCTCTGTTTCAGCTGCTTTGCCGTCTTTCAGACAACCAGCAACATTGCATCTTACACTTGCAAGATAAAGTTACATTAAAACTAATTTAGTAATGTTTTTATACCAGTCAATTAAAAAAACTGTTAAAAGTCAAATACTGTATATGAAACTACTTTACGCATGTGCATTAGTATCTACAAAGCAATGGCTTACATGATGTGCTGCATGGTCCTAGTGCCGGACATGTTTTTAAGCAAACTACTGTACTGCCACACTAACAATTTAAAGTGACGAGGACATCTTTAGTAAAACATTAACCAGACAAAGTCGTGAGAGGTATGCTTTGGTTTGCACAGCAGTTTCCAGCACAAGAATTATGGTAACGTTTTAGTCTCACAAGTTCCACCTGGGGTGGCACATTGGCTCAGTTGGTAGAGCTGCCACCTCTCAGTGAGAAGGTTACCCGTTCAAATCCCGGTCCAAGACAATTCTGGGTGCAGTTTGCATGTTCTCTTCATGCATATGTAGGTTTTCTCCAGGTACTCTGGTCCACAGACCAAAAACATGCATGTTAGGCTGATTGGTGACTCTGAATTGTCCCTGGTGTGAGAAAGTGAATGAATGACTGCTGGATATGGGCACCAGTGACCTCCCCGTGACCAGAAAATGAAGAAGCGGGTAAAGAGGATGGATGGATGGATAGATGGATTATTAGATAGATAGATAGATAGATAGATAGATAGATGATAGATGATAGATAGATAGATAGATAGATAGATAGATAGATGATAGATAGATAGATAGATAGATAGATAGATAGATAGATAGATAGATAGATAGATATGATAGATAGATAGATAGATAGATAGATAGATAGATAGATAGATAGATAGATAGATAGATAGATAGATAGATAGATGGATGGATGGATGGATGGATGGATGGATGAATGGATGGATGGATGGATGGATGGATGGATGTTTTCTCCTGGTAACGTTGCTTGTTAGGGAGTCAGTTGCATGTTTTGTTTTTTGGTGGTTAGGGTAATTTCGACTATATTTTCTAATTAGGGCTACTTTGTTTGTTATTTTGGCTGTGGCTCTCCTTGAAGCTTATATTACTTCTGTACTTACAACCAAAATGCAACTTTTTAAAAACAATGATGTCACAGCCCCAGCTCTAATGTACCCGGCGAACTGAGGGCATTTCTTCTTCTTTCGTTTCCTTTTTCACCTGGAATAGTTTCTACAGCGTTTTGGGTTTACAAGGATATTTTTAGAAATGTTTCCGTGTGGACAAGGTCTGAAAATTTGGCTGCCGGGAGAAATTTGGAATCCACTCAAAAATGTAAACTTTGCCATCCAAATGAATGACCCAACTCTTTTCTCATCTCATCAAACTTTCTACATAAGCCCCCCGCCCCCACATTTCATTTTCTTTTATTTCACCCCAACATTCTGTTCCGTTTCTGTTCTCTCGCACTGTTCCCCGGCTCCTCTTCCTTTTCCTTCTGTTGTGACCTTCCTGGTGACAGTTGATGAATCAGAGAGTCAGGGAGACTATGTCATGCCCCGTTAATATGCATGCAAATGTAGCACTTGACATTTCTACTACGACACGTACGGGCTGGGGACGAGGGATAAGCAAGTGGCTGTGTGAGTTGAGGGGGGGATGGGTTGGGCGAGAGCCTGAGGGAGAGACATAATGAAATAAAGTGATAGAAAGACTAAGAAACAGGAATAGGGACAGACATAACATAGCCCCTTGTATAATTCCTTCACAGTGAGTGGAAACATCGATAGATGGACCATTAGCCACCTGGGTACCAAGTTAAAGGGCTGAGACGAGGGAGTAGAAATAAAAGTGAAAACAGAAACACTGCATTAAAGTCATTACCAACCTACCCACAGTAACGACTGAGCTAAGGTTAAGGTGAGACCCTTCTGTTTAGCAATTCATACAATTCAGACTTCCCCCGGTGACCTTAGCTGGAGGCCTAACATCCCCGAGGCAAGATTATAAATTTCCACCAGTTGTTACAGCATGCAACACCTACAATGCTGTTTGTAGATTCCCTTCACTGAGTTTGGAGGAAATACCTGATTTTTCTCCAGGCACTTGCCTTTAAACATATTTTTTAAGCACATAATCAGAGGTTCCTCATTATTGTTTTATCTGAAATTGTCTTTCGGTTATTCAGAATGTGAACTGCGGGAAACAGGGACTCTCTCTGTGCTGAGAATATAAAGACCTACATGTTTATTTTTGCACTACCAGCTGTAGTTGGACCACTTGATCAATGGTCAGTTGCCACGTCACTTATACGCAACATTCACCAACAGAAGCAATGGAGGATTTCAAAGTTAAAGCTGTGTTATGGGTCTTTGATTTACCTTTTAACAAATACAAACAGTCAGAAGGAGTCTAAGGAGCCAAGTCTCAGACCAGTCCATGTTATGCCGAACATGTTGAACAAAGCAGAACGACAAATGGATAGCTTTTATCCTACAACGTTAAGTCAGGCCCTGTGGACAGTTTCTTTTTGTGGCTAGCTTGTACTTCAGCAATAATAATGCAGTTTTAATATGGAGCAGAAAGAGAGCTCAGTTTGCTCAACCAATCATCAATTTATTTTCTGCAGCCTGCATGGGGTCAGGTTGCAGATGCGACATGGTTAGGAGAAACCCCAAGACGTTTCAGCAACACACTTCAACTCTTTCTGAGAGATCACAAAGTCTTTTGTGGGTTAGAGAAGATGCATGATAAGATAGTCCTGGCTTTGCTTCAGGTTCTGCTCCCAATGGGACATGTCTGGAGAGCCTCCAAAGAGAGGCACCCACGAGGCATCCTCATCAGATGTCCAAACCACTTCTACAGACTCCTTTCAATGTGAAGGAGTGACTCTACTTCGAGCTCCCAGCAGATGATGGAGCTCCACACCCGTCTCTAAGACAGAGCCTTGCCTCCCTATGGAGGAAACACATTTCAGATGAGAGCTCGTTCTTTCTGTCATGATCCATTCGTTATGACCATGGGTGAGGACAAGAATGTAGACAGACTAGAGAATTGAGAGCTTTGCGATTTGGCACAGCCACCTCAGACCAGACCAACACCCTCATCCGCCAATGAGGGACCAATCTGTCGATTTAGCTCCTGCTCAAACCTACCATCACTTATCCATCCATCCATCCATCCATCCATCATCTGTAAGCACGTCTTCCTTTTTTGATCACAGGGAACACTGGTGCCCATGTCCAGCTATCACTGTGCGAGAGGCAAGGGACACCCTGGACAGGTCTCCAGTCATCACAGGGACACATAGAGACAAACGAGACAAACAATCATTCACTCTCTCACCTAGACACAATTTAGAGTTATCAATCAGCCTAACATGCATGTTTTTGGTCTGTGGGAGGAAACCGGAGTACCCGAAGAAAACCCACGCAGCACAGAGAGAACACGCAAACTCCACCCTGAAACGTCCCAGGCCAGTATTTGAACCAGCAACCCTCTTGCTCAGAGGCAGCAACTCTACCAATTGAGCTATTATTGTCGTCTACCATCACTCGTGGATTGAAAAAATCTTTACAATACTCGAAACCCTCCACATTCCACCTTTTAGTTTTGCCAGTCAATGTATGTATATTTACCTGTGGACATAGAGTTAAGAAAGCACTTACCGGTACTCTGACGCTGGAGTAAAAAAAAAAAAAAAAAAACAGATAAACAAAGTTCCAAGGACTATCTCTAATGGTAATAAGGACTAAAGTGGTCCCTTCTGGTTCAAAATAATCTAAAATGTTTTGTGAACAGAGGTGGAGTTGGAGACGAACAGTGAAGAAAAGAATAAGAACATGCTAACAGTAGCAAAGGTTAAATTAAATGGACATATGTCATGGTTTAACCATAAAGCTTCATCACTACAATTCAAACTGTGAAGCAACAAGGTGGGTTTTCATTACTGACCAGGGGAACATTCTCCTCTATGTTGGTGCTGTAGGGCAAATTGGTGAATACAGGGTCCATATCCTGAATGTCAGTGATGGCGATTGCCAAGTTTGCCAGCTGGGATAGAGGTCTCACTTT
Source organism: Garcialebias charrua (assembly GCA_038048925.1). NCBI lineage: Eukaryota > Metazoa > Chordata > Actinopteri > Cyprinodontiformes > Rivulidae > Garcialebias > Garcialebias charrua. The sequence goes on along the minus strand of JBBPBX010020287.1, from coordinate 37,723 downwards.
GTCTTGATCCTAGCAGAAGAACAGTTGATGCACAAGTCATAATCTGGCTGGTGTTTGCAACAGCACATAGAGCAGCCGATGTGTGCTCACCGTGGCATTGACAGTTAGCTGGTATGCTGTGGTCGTCTCATAGTCCAGACCTTTGGTGACAGTGACGGTGCCTCGGGGTCCGTCAATAGCAAAGAAGGAGGAAGGCGGCTGAAAAGAGAAGAGAACGCTGCCACCGGTGCCCTGGTCTGGATCTGTTGCGTTCACCATAAATATTGATGTGCCCACTGCAATATTCTGAAAAACAAGTTCAAGCAGAAATATGCTGTAGTAAGAGCAAGCCTGCAACAGCAAGAAAGAAATGTCTTCAAACAAAACAGTAAAATAAAAGTGAAAGCCTGAAACACTGAAGTTAAAATGTTTGTTCTTGTTGTGCTTTCAGAAATACATATACTTTTATTAAACTGTATTTTATTATCGCAGCAGGTGCTATTGTATCAAATCAAGTCAACTTCATTTATAAAGCACATTTAATTAAAACAGCAGTTGTTACCAAAGTGCTTAACAAAAAAAGGAATTTAATTTTAAAAAATACATAAATAATAATAATAATAATGAAAATGAATTTAAAGCATCAAAATAAAAACATAAAAAAAACACTGAACAATGACATACTAAATCAAATCACACTGTGTAAAAAGCCAGAGAAAACAGGTGTTTTTAAAAGAGATTTAAAAACAGGAGGAAGTGAAGTGTCCTGTCTAAAGTTGGGGGGCAGACTGTTCCAGAGTTGAGGGCCCACGACAGAAAAAAGGCCGATTTCCTATGAGCTTTAACCTGGTTTTATGAACAGCCTATAGCGGCTAATCAGATGATTTCAGGACCCGAGAAGAAACATATGGTTCAAGGATTCAAGGTTCTTTACTGTCATTCACATCACATGTGGTACATGAGGGGGAACGAAACTATGCACACAGGGTCCCAGTTACATCCAACAAAAATACAAATTGTAAAGAAAACCAGTAATACGATCCAAGACATGAACTAAGAATACACTAAGCACTAGTAGTACAAAATGATGCCCCAAACAACAGCAGCACAAACATGAGTATGTGAGCAGATGAGGACGAATGAATACAGCAACATGAAATAAATCATCATGGTAGAAGTAGGTCAGAGAAATATGAGGGTACAAGGCCATTTAGATACTTAAAGGTCAACAGGAGAATTTGAAAATCAATTCTGTTACATACAAGGAGCCAGTGAAGGGAGGACAAAACTGGTGAAATATGATCAAATCTACAAGTTCCTGTTAAGAGCCGAGCTGATGCATTTTGGACGAGCTGGAGATGTGAAAGGGAGACTTGACTAGCCCAAACATAAAGCCAGTTACAGTAGTCAAGTCGAAATAATGAAGGCATGGACTATTTGATCAAGGTCAGATCTGGTCAACACGTACTTCAGCTTAGCTATCTGCCTTAACTGTGGGCGGCCGTGGCGTAGTGGTAATGGCAGTCGTCCCCCGATCGGAAGGTTGGAGGTTCGAATCCCGGTTCCCCACACCATGTGTCGTTGTGTCCCTGGGCAAGACACTTAACCCCGAGTTGCTCCCGGTAGGACTGGATGGCGCCTTGCATGGCAGTCTGCCGCTACCGGTGTATGAATGTGTGTATGAATGGGTGGATGGTTGGTATTGTAAAGCGCTTTGGGGCCCCTCATAGGGGGCTGGAAAGCGCTATATAAATAAGCTCAATTTACAATTTAACTGAAAGAAGCTTTGCTGCAGAACAGAGTTACCGGTAATCTGTTAATTAAAATTAAAGTCAGAGTGAAAAGCCATCCTGAGATTTGTAACAGACTGCTTAAGATATGACTCAAGAGAGTCAAAGTTTGGGCTAAACACAATAACTTCAGTTTTCTGATCATTAAAACTTGAAAAAACTGAAGCCATCCATGCCTTGATGTCATCAAGACATTTTAACAAATGGAGCAATGGTGAATGGAGCAAGAACTATTAGTTAGTATACTAACTATTAGTTAGTATAGTATAGCAGCAAAAAGAAAGATCATGCTTCCTCAGGATGGACCCCAAAGGGAGCAGATACAATGAAAACAGAAGGGGTCCAAGAACTGAGCCCTGCGGGCCGCCGCAGTATTAAGGGCGCTGAAGTAGATACACAAATGGTTAAAAGGACTGGAATTAGTCCCATTATGGACTGATTATTAGGACCCATGTCAGGGCGGCTCAACTTCAGTTGCAAATAGAGCATATGTGAAAAAGTACTGAAGATTTTAGAGCCACACGTTGTCATTTTAATTTGGTTCTTTCCTTCATTCTGATGTGCATTTTTAACACTGGATACACGTCAACTGATGCTACTAAAGCATATACACCTACTGTTTAAGGTGTGATTTGTCAATCTACTGTACTGTACATATGTATGCGTGTATCTTATCTCACTCAGCCTTTATAACCTGAACCCCACACTCATTGCTCTTTGAATTGAAAAAGCTCCTCGGATTTACAAATCAAGTCCAGTTGTTTTTGTATTGAACGTTTTTGGAATTTATCATGTCCTGGGCGACTGAGAATCTTCACCAGCATACTAAAGCATATAGACAGGTCCAGCTGAGGCGCATTATACAGTAACAACACAAATCACATTTAAAATATTAACAGAACATTTCCTTTTTTTCCTCGACAAGCAGTATTCATAAAGTTTTCGCCATTACAGTATGTCTATTATCAGATACAATATTGTGATATGGATATTTCTCAAAAAAAAAAATATATATTTTTGGTCATTCATTTTTGTACTTTGATATGAAATAGTTATGACTGCTGCCAATTTGGTGGTCCTGATTAAACACATTTCTGATGTTAGATGAGTGTTTTTTGTTATTTCTGTCTAATTGCAGGTCAGAAAACAGCATACAGGTGCAGGATTACCCAACCCTCTGCACCTGGCTGCCTCCAAATTATAATCAGCTGTACATGAAAATCTAATTATTACTTTGAGAGCGTTACAGGAATCCATGCAGTGCTTCATGAAATATTTTGCTTACAGACACACAGAGACAAGAACATGATCACCCTCTTTTTGTGGCAGCTGTCTCTGTCACTTTATGGTCTTTTTCTCTGCTTTAAACGCCAACATGATGAGCTTATAAATGTCAAATATATATATTTAAACATGTTGAGAAGGAACAGAATGACTAACACACAGATCTACAAAAATAACTGCAGTTCAATAGATCTTAAAGCACTTCCTTGATATATTTATTATGCTCATCAAGTTGCATTCTCATTAGAAATTTGGAACATCTCTGTAGGTACCTTTTACCCTGAGGTACAACACAGAAACAAATTAAAAGAAAGAAAAAAAATCAAACTCTGGGGAAAAATAAATCCTGTATGATTTTACATTATATGTGCAAGACACCAACTTTGCTTTGATGTCAAGCAGGCAGATTGATATTGGAGCTGTTGCACATTTGTGCATTTTTATCATCAGTGTTGAACCTGACATCACTTTCAAACACACCAGTTTCTGTCTCTCTTAACAAAAACTTAAAGCACGATAAATGTTATATTTGTTGGAGTTTTGTCTACATTTGTGCATGTGTTTCCAAAATATCTTAAACCAGTGGACTAATACAGAAAGAAATCCACATCTCTCTGGGATGAGAATCAGCAGCACCTCCAAATCTGAGGCCATGGTCCTCAGTTGGAAAAGGGCGGATTGCTCCGTTCAGGTCGAGGGTGAGGTTCTGCCTCAAGTGGAGGAGTTCAAATATCTCGGGGGTTTGTTCACAGTGAGCGTGAGATTGACAGATGGATTGGTGCATTGTCTGCAGTACTGCAGACTCTGTGCTGGTCCGTTGTGGTGAAAAGGAGCCAAGCTGTAAGAAAGTTTTCTGTTTACTGGTCGGTCTATGTTCCTATCCTCACCTATGGCCACAGAGCAGTGACTGAAAGAATGAGATTGTGGATACAGGAGGTTTACATGAGTTTCCTCTGCAGGGTAGCTGGACTCTCCATTAGAAATATGCAGAAGTTCAGTTATCAGGAGAGACTCAGAGTAGAACCACTGCTCCTCCACATTGAAAGGAGCCAGTTGAGGTGGTTTAGGCATCTGATAAGGATGCTTCAGGCATGGCCAACTGGGAGGAGACCCTGGGGAAGACCCAGGACATGCTGGAGAGTATGTCTCTCAGTTGGCTTGGGAACACCTTGGAGTCCTCCCAGAAGAGCTGGAAGAGGCTGTGGAGAGAGATGTCTGGACTTCCCTGCTCAGGCTACTGCCCCAAAGACCTGACTTCGGAATAAGTGGAGGACTAGAAAGTTCCGGAGAAACTTTGACGGGGGCTGCCAGGCTGTTGCCAGACATCTTGAATCAAAATGGCTCCAAATGTTAATCAGTTCTAGAGATACATCTGATAAATACTTTCTATGAGTTTCAAACAGTACCAACAGTGAGTATGTTTTCATCAGATTCTAAATCATGTGACTTGACAGCAGCAGTTTGTGTGAGGAGTGTTCTCCCATTCATTTTCAATGGGGAAATATGGCAACTTTGTTAGCAAAATACATCGCCATGGTAACTCCGATTGCTTAGAAAAGTAATAGCACACATCTCTGAGTCGGGCCGGTCGTTTTGATATAACTTTTGTGGGGGTTCACTTTGTGGTTCGGTCCGTATTAAAGTTGAAAAAGATAACTTTTTCTGGTGTAGAATAATAAGTGGGCAGTAACCAACTAGTTCCTGGATTTGGAGATTCATTACGTCTTTGTTCGCAAATTACGTTGCCATGGTAAGTCGAAATGCCAATAAAAGTAATAGCACACATCAGGAGGCCGAGCCAGTCGTTTTGATATAACCTTTGTGGGGGTAGACATTGTGGTTCGGGCCGCATTAACGCTCGACGACAATGTAGACACACGTTCGAGCATAATAACAATAGGTGGCTTCCATGCATTTACATGCAATGGCAGCCCCCAATAATAGATGGATGGTTCAGACATTATACAACTAGTAATGCAACACAAAAATGACTGTAGTCAAGTTGTTGTGGCAGTAGCTATCAGTTCTTTCAAGGAATGCTATCGGTTTAGTTTGACACTTGTTTCGACCTGCCACATTAGATAAAGTGTTCAAAGCAGTCTGAGTAACAACAGTTAGAGGCACTGATGACCAATGATCACAGACAATATTCCACCTGGCTTTAGTGACTTCCATCGAAGTTTCCATCTGTCCACTGATTGAACCTGTGTGAAATACTGTGGGTGACCAAGCGCAAAAGATGAGGCACTGAATCCTTTTGTTTTTATGAACCAGAGACATCTGAGTTCTATCTTCGTAAATGAGACGCACCATAAACAATCCAGAGAAAAGATTGGCGAGGTCACTGACTGCTGAACTGAGTTCAGGCGAGTTGTGAAGAGCTGTACGTGTCACTATCCATCCCGTCATGAGTGCAAAAGCCAATTGGTTAGTCATGGCTCATATTCCTGCATACAGTATATGTCTTGCCAGCGCTTTGCAGCCTTTGAATAAATGAGGGCCATTTCCACTGGGAGGAAGAATGTTAAGTGGTGAGATGGTTGAAGAGGGATGAAGAGCATTCCCTGCTGTGTCTTATCTGAAGTGCACTGCGAGAATCACCCTCCTCTTCCTCTGAGAGTTACTGCTGAGGGAAAGAGGAGAGGACACAAGAGACAGAGAGCAACAGAGAAAAACGGGTTTAAAATATAACCATACTTTATATGGTTCCTTTGGATAGAATAAATGTCTTGTTTTGAATAAAAAATGCTTTACTAGCAATGTAAATTTTGTTGTATAATATT
>JBBPBX010020287.1:0-16564 GCA_038048925.1 Garcialebias charrua | reverse complement strand
AAATAAAAAATATGAAAGGTAGCAGGAAAAATAAAAAATCTTATTATATCTATCCCTTTTTTTTTCAAACAATCAGTTCAAAAAATAATAATCTTCCAGTAACAGAACAAAATGAATAAATCTTTCTAATTTTCTAACTAATACAATACACATTACGCTACTTCATTTTATTTTTTTTAACAATTCAGTTTTGATCATTTTCTTAAATGTAAACATTGACTTGGCATTTTTAACTACATTCTCCAAGCCATTCCATAATCTAATTCCCTGGATTGAGGTAGAACGTCCCTTCAAACTAGTTCTGAATTGTGGTTTTACAAATATCTCTGTCCCCTTAAGATTATAACAACTTTGTCTTTTAACAAAATGCATTTGGATATTTAAAGGTAATGCGTTATTTTGAGCCCTATACATAACTGATAAAATATTATAGTCTACCAAATCATGGAACTTCAATAACTTCAGTTGATAAAATAATGTACTTGATGGATGACAGTAATGTTTTCTAGTGATAATTCTTACAGCTCTTTTCTGTAATACAAAAATAGGCTTTGTGATTGTTTTACACGCTTTCCCCCAAACATCAATACAATAGATTAAGTGTGGAACAATGATTGTGTTATACAACAAATACAGAGCTTTATCATTCAATAAGTCTCTGACTTTGTACAGTACTGCAATAAATTTGGCTACTTTTATTCTTACAGAATTTATGTGATGTTTCCATGTCAGTTTGTCATAAATTATAACACCCAAAAACTTCACCTCACTCACTCTACAAATCTCAACACCCTCAATTTTAAATGGAACATCAACAGTTTTCTTTTTATTACTGAATATCATGTACGTAATTAGTTTTATCTAGATTTAATGATAATTTGAGTTTAAAGGGAAACGTGCAAATTTTCTAAACTGAAATTGTTTTTTTACATTTCCTTCACAGACGTTGCTCTCCATTCCTCTTGACAGATTGTGCTCAGAGTGCACTTAGTGCTTTAGGTTTGTTCTTTTGTGCTTCTCAGAGTTCTTTCTCGCCTATATCGTTGTGTATTTTTCCGTATACATTTTTTTCTTGGAAGACTTTTTGTATTTTGTACCTAGTTGACGCAATTCAGGCTCATTTGATCGTTTTGCAGGCTGTGTCTGGAGCTGAGCAGCCAGGGGGGCGTCTCCTCTCTGAACTGTGACCATTAGCCTTCCTTTGACGATTCATTTGACCTTCTGGACTCAATAGATTTCTGCTAAATTGGTCAGGAAGACAAAATGCTCCACGTACAGTAATACGGACAAAGTCTTTGTGTACTGTACAGAAAATGATGGCAAAAAAGTATTTCATTATAACAACGGTGCTTTCATCTTGCTCCTGCTCTTGTTTCCGCTCGGTCCACCCTTTGGCCAGGCGGAGAAAATTTCTGTGGAAGCACTCAGCCGAACAAAATGACTTCGCACCGACAGACGGAAAGACGAGTGAGGCGAGGACAGCCTCTGAATCAGTGTGGGTGTTTCTGAGGTTAAGAAATGAAGTAAAGAGAAAGTTTAAATGAAGCTATAATAAACTAAGGAAAAATGTTTCATAGTTAATTAAAAGCCTAGCAGTACTTGAAGGAATACCAGAGTTTTAGACAAAAACTTAGGAAAATCAAAGATCTGTAGCCATTTTGGTCAAACTTAGAAAATAATGTGCACAATCGGATGAGATGTCACGCTCTGATGACTGCGAGTGGCAGTTACAGAAACGAGTAATACGTTAGAGAATCAGTGTGGTCAATGGAAGGTCTTCTCAAGAACAAGAACAACGCTGTTTTTATGTTTGGATGGAGGTTTTTATCAGCGAGGAAAATAAATAACAGTTTTATCACCTAATCAGTCTTCTCCACCAACTGGCTGACCTCAGGCCTCCTGTCAGAACCCATGGCTGACTGGTTCCGAAGAGCTGTTTGTTTAAATGTAAAGGTAATCAGGCCCAGCATGCCGCAGGGATAAGGAGAGCCAGAGAAAGACAGATAGGTTGATCACAGGGGAGCAGGACAAGGACAGGCCAAATGACCAAGTTCTGCACAGAGTTTTTAATTTATTTTTATCCATCAACATCCAAAGCTCTCAACAACCAAGCTTCATCTGATATTAAAGATCAGATTTTCCTCACAGAGCACTTTGCTCTCAGACTGTAGGTTTAATTGTGGTTCCTAGAGTTTGTAAAAGTAGAATGGGAGGAAGATCTTTCAGTTCTCAGGCTCCTCTCTTGTGGAACCAACTTCCAGTTTCTGTCCATGTGGCTGGCACATTGTCCAGTTTGAAGATTAGAATCAAGATTTTCCTTATTGAACAATCCTATAAGGGGTAGCTTGGGTTTCCTGAGCTATCCCTTAGTCCTGCTGTTATAGGTTTAGACTGCTGAGGGCAAACTAACCACATTTCCTCCCTCTGCTGCATCTATTTTTGCACAGTTCTCCATGTATTTTACATTTTTCTTGTAGTAAAAATCAGAACCAAACTGTTTACAGAAAAGCCAAAACACAAAGTGTCACTACTCGGGTACAATCATTTCATGCAGCATTGCAGCAAAAAAAGAGGCAGAAGAACCTGAGAATGAGTACCACAAATATCAACACAAATACATGTAGTTTATATTATTGACAAATTGTCACTAAGAAAATACAATCTAAAAAAAAAGAAGATCCAGTAAAGAGCACAATAACCCTAACAATCAGTAAAACACGACAGAAGGTTTACGATTACTGATGCCTTTAACATGCTTTTCCTTGTTCTGTCTATAGAAACTACGCCTGGACCAAATAAACTACACCTGACCAAATACACTAACCCTGGACCATAGAAACAACATATGAACTATAGAATCTCCTCCTGAACCAAATAAATTACACATGGACCATAGAAACTACAAATGGGCCATAGAAACTACACCTAGACCAAATGAATAAATAAATCCCTAACCAAAAACCTACTCCTGGGCCATTGAAACTACACCTGGACCATAGAAACTACACCTGGACCATAGAAACTACACCTGGACCATAGAAACTACACCTGGACCAGCCATTCTGTGTTTGTGTCCTGTTCTTTCTAATCCCTGCCCGTTGAGGCAGATGGCTGCCCATCCTGAGCCTGGTTTCAGTTATTTTAGTAGTTTCTTCCTGATTAAATGAAGTTTTTTCTTCCCACTGTCTCCAGTGTGTTGCTCAGGATGGGAGATAGTAAAGAAATGAAGGTTTGACAACAATCTAGTTTAGGAGGAGTTCGTTAAAATCCGCAATTAGAAACGCCGGAAAATGACCTTTTGACCGAAAATGGCCAACTTCCTGTTGGTTTTGGTCCAGGGCTCCAAGAGACTTTTTCGTAGGCCCTGAGAATATACAGATGTTCACCAAGTTTCAGAATAATCGGTCCAAAAATGGCTTGGGGCTGAGGTTTTTAAATATTCTAGGGGGCGCTGTGGAAGCTATTGGCCAACTAGCATGGATTCCTGTTCAAGGGGTAGACAATGATCGACCATAGTGATTTTGTAAGTGACAGTTTAATAAACCATCGGATTATTTAATTTATTTTGTTCTACTTCAATAAACCCTGGTGTTTCCTGCATACTGTAATATGTCAAGAGTTTATGATTTGAGAACTTATTTATTTATATTCTTATTTATTTAGGTATAAAAATTGTGTATGAAAAGAACTGTTTCTAATCAGAGGCTGCCAGGATAAAATTATGAGGAGAGCCCGATTCGTTTTTGTTTTAATTTGGAAAAATGAACAGTTTTATATCCAGAGATTAATCTGACTAACCCTACTGAGAAAACCAGAAGTGATTCAGTTTATATTACGATAAGTGGACGTTTTATTGACAAACTGTAAAGCTGTAATAATCATCTACCTGACGAACGGAGGTAAAAGATGAAGCAGAATGAATAATTTCTTCCCTTCTTCACAGTTTCTCTTTTTTAAAAAGTCATTTTTTAAAAACAGAATTAAATGCAAATGAGCTGATTATCATATAAACGTCTGTTGCCTCGGGGGCTGAGAAACTCCGGCTTTATTTATTTATTTAGTCATATTTTTCACAGCTCCCCATAAAGCTGTGACTTTAATCAGTTCGCACTTTGTTAAGACACGAGGGACTCTGGGAGCCGTAAAACTGGCCCCAGTTTCTGTGTCTGGGTGCACACGAGCACCTCGGACCGTTAAAAAAAAAAAAAGAAGACATTAGAAACCACAACTTTGTTTGCATCGTGTAAATTGTACATGTTTGTTTATTCATTATGAATTGAGACGTTGCAGGCGCATGCTGTGAAATAACAGCCTGGTGTTCTTTGAAAGATGCATATCACCCGACACACCTCCTACAGTTTGAAACGAAGACCATTTGCTGAGCATTGGGAGCTAAAGTTGTTTTAATCAAACTTTGTAGAAGGTGTTCTGCACTTTTTTCTCCTGCAAACACCCGTTCACACCAACAGACCCAAGCAAGCAGAACTGTGTTTCTCAAAGTTCAAACGAGGAAATTGTAAAGTAACAGTTAACACAACAATATTTTTTGGTATAAATAAGTATACTGAGGGAGTTAAAGTTATTTGTGAGACTGAAGGGTTGTGTGTCTAACCAGGTGGTCAGTAGCTCAGGAGTACCACAGGGGACTGTATTCGCACCATTCCTTTTCACTCTGTAGACTTCAGATTTCCTGAACAAAACAGACTCCTGTCATCTGCAGAAATATTCAGATGACTCTTCAGTGGTCAGGTGTATCAGAGATGGACAAGAAGCTGAGTACAGGGAACTGGTGGACCGCATTGTGGCATGGTGTGGAAACAATCATCTCATCTTGAATGTGAACAAAACAAAGGAGATGATTGTAGAGTTCAAGAGAAACAAGAACAGGTCCAACACTGCTTCCATCATGGGAGAAGAAGTAGAGGTGGTGGAGAAGTATAAATACCTTGTGGTTCACCTGGACAACAAACTGGACTGGAAATGCAACAGTGAAACCGTCTACAAGAAGGGACAGAGCAGACTGTACTACTTGAGGAAGCTGAAGTCCTTCAGTGTTTGCAACAAGATGCTCCATATCTTCTATAAGTCTGTTGTAGAGAGCACTGTCTCTTCTGCCATCATCTGCTGGAGGAGCAGCACCAGAGCAAGTGACTTAAAAAAGATCAACAAGCTCATAAAGAAGGCTGGCTCAGTTCTGGGGACTCGTCTAGAACCTTTGGACATGATTGTACAAAGAAGGATTCTTCATCAAATGAAGAACATTACAGACAACCCTCAGCATCCTCTTCATCAGACTGTCATACAACAACAGAGTGTCTTCAGTCAGAGGCTTCTTCAGATCTGCTGTAGGACAAACCACTACAGGAGATCCTCCCTGCCCACAGTCATCAGCATCTAGAAGAACTCTTTAGAGAGGGACTCACCCCACTGTGAAACGGTAGCTCCGCCCCAAGACAAATTTTAAAAAATGCAACAAAGTGGGAGTGTCAACAGACACTGCCTAAAGGAGGGGGAGGCGGGTGGGGGGTAAGCGAGGAGGTGTGGCCAGGACGAGAGACCGTTATTGTTTTGAATGTTAAAATTACATTAGTAATAAACAACTTAAAACAAGCAACAACAAAGAATTATTATGTTGATGTATTTATCTATTCTCACCCGATCTATCCGAAACAAAAGGCTTAAAAAAATAAATAATAATAATACCACAATGTATGCCGTGACCGGGGATCGAACCCAGGTCTTTTGGGTTCCAAACTGGCTCCCTACCTCTGGCCCAACTTGGCATTCATGCATCACTAGTCCATCACAGAATAAGAAAACAAATACAACCACATACTTTTAGGACGTTGGGGTTTTGATTAGATTTTGATGAAGTGAAAAGTATTCTTAAAATAAATAAGTTGCTAATCTGAAAATGATATCGATCAGTGGTGCTTGTATGGTAAAGACTGTCGCACCGCGAGAGAGTGTGTGACAGTGTGCTCGGACAAAAAGGAAGAGTGCAGAGAAGTTCTCTGCAAGGGGCGTGGTTCTGCTTGAACCTTTTATGCCCCTTTTCCACTTGCTTGGCCCAGAGCGGCTCAGTCTGGTCCGGTCTGGTTCAGTTCGGATCGGCTCACATGTAGGTTTGTCTCCATTCACTACTGCAGCCCTTCTGTGGGCGGGGTGTAGAATCTCACTCGTCCTACCACGTGGTGGCGGTAGTGTTACCTCAAGCTATTTACTAGCCACCACTAAACATTAGAAGAAGAACACCCTGCAGGACCTTGTCTCACCACCTGTTGGCGGTAATGTCCCTTGAGCTATTTAATGCTCTAATCTTACTTTATTGCCTTTTCAGCTTGTTTTAAACCCCTGTGTTTTCCATTTTTTTTCTTTATAATAAAGATTATTCTCATATATGTACAAGGTTCCTGTTAACATTGCTTAACACATTGATCGCACTGCCCTGTAATCAGTTAAACTATTTTTACAGTAAGGTACAGATTAGGAATTAATTAGGTTTCAATTGGCCCTGTAATATTAAATGTTTGTATTTCATTAAATTTAAACGGTAATATTTTGTCAGGGATAATTCAAAGTCAAATGCAAATGGATAATTTGGTTTAAACTGTCCCTTAAACATTAAAAGCATGTTTCTTTAAACGTAAAAACAAAGTATTAATAATTAAATGTTTGTTGATCAGGAAACTCGTTTGGGCATCCAAGAACAGCTTCATCGGGGTTGATGTTGACGTCTGTGCACCCCGGAAAAAGCTGCTGCACCACGACCCGACATCAGGAAGGATGGATGGATGGATGGGTTCATGTTGACGTCTGTGCATCCTGGCAAAAGCTGCTGCACTACTCATGACACGACATCAGGAAGGATGGATGGATGGATGGATGGAGGGCTGTTCAAATCTAATAATCTTTTTCTTATGATTCTTTAAAGGTCAAATGCAAATGGAAAATATTCTTAACTTCCAGTATGTTTTTAAACAAACACTATACTGTACACACTTAACATTGTAAAATATGTTTAGGAAATTATTGTTCAATGACACCACTTAAGAAATAAAATGTTTATTATGAAAACTAAGAAGTGAAAAAAGCACAAAAATAAATACTGCATCCACCTAAATGATTTTTTTCCTGTTGTCTCATGTGCTTCCTCCAGAAGACACAAGTTGATAAATTCTGGTGTTGACTTCTTCGTCTTAACTGTAAAAAAAAGAAAAACATGGTTACCGGTAATTCAGTCTAGAAACTGTTTTATATGTAGATATATTTTATAAGATATATGTAAGATATATATACATATATCAAATATCTCAGAAACCACAAAGCAGATATTTTTCAAACTAAAACAGTGAAATCACAACATGTTCATGTACACACTGTAAGCTGTTGGAGTTATTTGAATTAAAATTCGATTTTTTTATAGACATAAGTGTGTCGACCTAGCTTTTTTTTCTACTAGTATTTAACACATATCTTATATCTCAGAAACCACAAAGCAGATATTTTTCAAACCAACACAGTGTAATCACTACATGTTTATGTGCATACTGTAAGCTGTTGGAGTTATTTGAATTAAAATTCGATTTTTTAATAATTTATTTTCGAAGCACATGTGACAGGTTTGGAATTAGTCAAAACAAATCAATTTAAATCCAGCAGATTTGACCACAACGTGACATTATTAAGGACTTGTTAACCTGAGGAACCCTCGTGGTATAAAGCAGCTATGAAATATATTTTTTAAGCTTTTATTTAGCTACATTTAAAAGAAAGAACGCCGATCGACCCCACCCGCGCGTGCATGTGATGTGCACGTGTCGACCTACTTTGTTAAATCCAGCTGATTTGACCACAACGTGAAATTATTAAGGAACTGTTCAGCTCAAGCACCCTCTTGATATAACGTCAGCTATGAAATATATTTTTTAAAGCGTTTATTTAGCTACATTACAGAAATAAAGACGGCGCCCGCGCGCGCATGCACGTGGCGAAACTACTTTTTAAAATCCTGCCGTTTTGACAACAACGTGAATTTATTAAGGAATAGTTCAGCTTAAGACACATGTTTGCTATAATTTTAAATACAAATAATTGTTTTTACCGTGTTAATCTTGTAAAGTCCTTCGGTGTTTGCTCCCTCGCGGCAGCCACTTCCTCAAACTCAGTCCAGCCTCCTCCCCACGGTTCGGGTCCAGCCGGCCTCGGCCCTGCTATGAGATGAGTCCGGAATCTTGGCGCGGCGCCGCACATCTGTGAGGTGGAAATGCTGTCCAACGCGCGTTTGGCACGCAAATATGACGTCACATCCGACCCGCGCCACCAAGTGGAAAAGGGGCATTATACTAACCCAGCAGCGGCTGTGACGAAAGCATGAGAATACACGTCACTGCGAGAATCCTAGACCAATAAGAAAATTAGGGTGCAATACCTCTGTTCAACCCATAGGATTAGTGAAAACATGTTTTTGGACCAAATATTGCCGATTTAAACAAATACGCACAAAAACATGAAAATTAACACAGACATAGTGCTATACAACATTTTACACACATTCTAGGGAATTTATCAGCTAAAAAAAGTTAATTTTGAGGTTAGTTCCTCTTTAATAAAACCTGGATGATGAGTTACAACATTTAATTTCCCTCTGGGATTAATAAAGTATTTTTGAATTGAATTGTCTAATTGAATTGTTGTCTACAGAAAGCATGAAGGGCCAAACGGTGGAGTTTTCTGATTAAATAAACAAACTCACTACGGCACTAAGAGAAATATGACAAAAGTACAGAAGAAAAGAAAATCAGGTATTAAAGGGATATGAGACATTTTGAAGGATAAGGTGGAAGGGTTATGCCTAGTTAATATCTTACCAGTTGTGGAGAGCTCTTTGAACAAACAAAAAAGAGTTTACGTCTGACAAGACTAACGAGCTTAACAGCTGGTCGAATGCAACTAAGATTCAAGTTGGGTTGCTACAAACTAAAAACAGCTCAGATCCCTAAAGTGTCATAACGACTCATGCTAACGCTAATTCAGAGATCATTTATGCCGCCGTCATTTTGGCTTTACGCAGACACTCTCAGAGAACCAGAGCAACAGCTGGCTGTAGTATTTCTGGACAGTTTTACTTATTTTGCTGGAATAACAGAGTAAAGCAAAAGTGACAGAAGTGTAAAGGTTTCGAAAAGGTTCCCATGTGTACTTCTTTAATATGTCTGAATTTGAAGTTTAAAGAGCAACTCTACACCCTGTGGATCGGTAACTCCTCCTTCCAAAATCTCCCTGAAAATGGGCGTGTCGAGAGACAAGGAGGGGTGGAGGTAGAGTTGTGCTTTTGTTCACGCCTCCACCTGCAACAACCTAAAACAAATTAAACCTCTAGCCAACAACATACACCAAGCAACAACAAAGAATAAACATGTAGATGTATTTATCTATTCCACCCATTCCATCCAAAACCAAAGGCCTAAAAAATGAAAATGAAAATAAAAATAAAACCGCTTGTCAGGAGTGAAATGCAGCACTTCCATATAAGGTATGCACTTCTCATCTCTGCAGGGGATTGGCTCTGCTTGAACCACCTGTGTGACATCACACATGAGCAGACATGTCACACATGAGCGTTTGCACAAATAAGAAAATTAAGGTGTAATCCACCAGTTCAACCCATAGAACTACCGTAAACACATTTTTAGACCAAATATTGCCAAATATTGCCAATTTACACAGATATGCACAATTATGTGAGAATAAACACAGCCATAGTGCTAGATAACATTTTAAACACATTCTAGGGAGTTTATCAGCTAAAAAAAGTTAATTTTGGGTTTAGTCGCACTTTAAAATGATTGTTCACCTTAGTGTTGTCCAAGCTAAATTAGATCGTCAGAATTAAATAGTTTCTCGAGACTCAGGTTGTTTAAACAAACTATCTGCAACAGGTAAGATATTCATTATTGTGTGAATGCTTATGAAGCATTCATTCAACCTTTATTTAGTCAGGTAAATCTTATTGAGCTTCATGGGCTCAATCTTATTGAGCCTCATTTTTTCTCATGGACTCATTTACGAAAGCGACCTGCTAAAACTAAAGAACGATGAACAGCAATGGTAGAATTTCCTTAAACAATAAACAATAGAAAAACAAAAGAGAAAAAAACAAAAGAGAGATTTTTTTTTTAACAAAGTATCAAGCATTCACTCTCTTGTGATCCATTTTTCTTCTGTATGTTTTACAGCATATTTCTCGTCCCGTAGTTTTCATCTATTTCAATAAATCATAAATCAAAATGTTCAGCTCTTTCAGACAATCCTGCTGTGACTTTTGGTTTGGTGCAACTTTAGCTTTAAGAAATATTTAGCCTTTTCTGCCACTTTTTTTTCCTCATAGAAATTTTTTTTTCTCATAGAAAATTAATTGAGCTCATTTTACTCAACTCTTTAGATGTGTTTACAACCTTTTTACTGCTCCTTCCACATTTTGTTCTGCTTCAGCTTCTTTCAGCTTCCTTGTGCAAATTTAAACTTTTTTCAACTAATTTCAGCTGCTTTTTTCCAGCTGTTTTTTCTCCCAGCTGTTTTGTGCTCCTTGCAGATTCTTTCTTCAAACTACAAGATTTTTGTGCTTCGTCTGACGTATCTCTGCTAATTTCAGCTGTTATGCTCCGTTCAGCTTATTTCTGCAAGTTTCAGCTTTTTCTACTATTTCTGCTACTATTTAGCTGTTTATGCTAATTTTAGCTTTATTAGCTAATTCCACAGTGTTTTCACTCATTTTAAATATTTCAGCCTAATTAAGCAAAATTGTGCTATCTCCACTTCCTTCTGGCTAGCTACTTTTCAGCTGTTTATTTTTCTTCTAATTTTAGCTTTTTTCAGATAATTATCAGTTTGTTCTAATGTCTGATTCTTTCAGCCTAACTGGGCAAACTCATGTTCTTTCTGCTTCTGCCAGTTTAAGATTGTTCTTTTCAACTACATTTTTATCTTTTTGTTTTTCATGAAAATTTCTGCTAATTTCAGCCTAATTAACTTATTTCTGCTAATTTTTGCTTATGCTCCTTTCACCTTATTTCTGCTAGTTTTCTGTTTCAGCTACGGTACTTTTTAGCTGTTTTATGCTAGCGTTAGCTTTTTCAGCTATGGTAATTTCACATTTTTTAAACTAATTTCAACTCTCTCCACTTCTTTCTGGTTGTTTAAGCTTCGTTCTGCCTTTTAGCTACTTTTCAGCTTTTTTTAAAACGGATTTCCTACTTTTTGTTCTCATTTCTGCTTATTTAAACCTACCGGTATGTTCTTTCTGCTTTCTTTTGATAATTTTGGTTAGTTCTTCCATTTCAGCCACATTTAAACTTTTTTTTAGCTAATTTCAGCCGTTTCTGAGCACGTTTTTCAGCAATAAGCATTCATACTGCATTTTCGCAGGAAATGCGATTTCTATAGTTCATATTATTTTCACAGATTTGGAAGTCCAAACTATTTATTTAGGTGAATGCAGCACCAGACTTGTTTTTTCCTGAAATTAAAACCAAAACAACGTGTCACTACACCGGTCCAGTCATTTTGCCCTGCAGCAAAGATGCTAAATAACTTTACAATAAACACCACAAAAATATAAAATATATACTTTAATATAAAGTGTCACTGAGAAATATAACACAGTGATGGAATTAGATGTAGGTCCAGTAAAGAGCACAAATAATCCCTTCGAAATAAAGTCCAGTTGATCCTGTATTGAACGCCTTTTTTGAATCCCTTCGAAAATCAGTGAAACAGCAGGTTTAATATGCTGCTGTAAAAAAACAAAAAAACATTTGAAGTAAATTTCCTTCAACAGAGCAAATATGTCTGCAGTTATTTAATTATTCCTTCTCCATTCTTCTCGCTTTATCTCACCCCGTTAAATGTGATGTCAAATTGAATTGCATCTTATTGATGAGACATGACATCAGTTATGAAGTGGACGCAGAGACGTGTCAAAATCCATCAGTGTCCAAACGTCTCATCCTCCAACACGAGCGCTTTATTCCTTCAGTCTGCAAACCACTGAGCAGCTCCGTCTTAAAAACGTCTTTATTTTCCTTAATCTTTGTCTCTATGTTTTCTAACTCTGTCCTTTAGGTCAGTGGGCTTCTTATGGAGGATCAATGAAGCGGTCAAATGCACAACTCGGTTATACTCAAAGGACTTATGGTGGGGATGGCACGTGAGGAGGGCAAACCCCCTCGGAGCCTTCAGCGCCTTCAGAGCATAGTTGCCAAGTCCGCTTACTACAAGCAACTTTGGGCTAGTTTTTTTTTCTACAGTCGCAACTTTGGGCTAGTTTTTTTTTTCTACAGTCGCTTATAAAGTTTGGGCTTATTTTGATTGTTAAGTCACTTTTTGGGCTTGTTTTTCTGTCCGAGTGAAAGCAAAATACAAGTGATAGGTAGTTTGTCCCTTCACGCTCCCCTTCCATGGATGTTGCGTCCAGGCGGATGTTACGTTCAGGTGCAGTTGGTGCCACAGATTTCATATAAAAGCTAGATCCCGCATTGCCCGGTCGCCTGCTCTGCTCAGTGTAACCTGTTTGACAGGTGCAATGAAGGATCTGCGCGTTTAATCAGTCATCGCTCGCTGAATACTAAACTTATTCTCACGATTTTTCCTTCTGTAAATCTTAGGCGTACAGCCATTAAAACTGAACACATGGTTCAGTGTATTTAAATATTATTGGTGGGTTCAAAAATCGTTCAATAGAAAAATGACTGGACTTTAGTTCTAACAGAAGATGTTTCACTCTTCAAATAAACCTTCTGTTACAGTCAACCTTCCTTCTGTTAACCGTCTTCTGTTACAAATAAAGTCCAGTCGTTTTTCTATTGAACATTTTTTGAATTGATCATGTCCTGGATGACTGAGAATCTTCACCAGCATATTCTTGGTGGGCTAACATTAACACTAATAAATATTCTTATGACAAGTTTAGCAAAACTCACAGTTTATACATTTTTATTAATATCTATCTATCTATCTATCTATCTATCTATCTATCTATCTATCTATCTATCTATCTATCTATCTATCTATCTATCTATCTATCTATCTATCTATCTATCTATCTATCTATCTATCTATCTATCTATCTATCTATCATCTATCGGCATACAATTTTTTCATTTATAATTTTTTTATTTTATTTGTACACATCATTTATGATTGTCTGTTGTTGTTGTTGTTGTTGTCCATTGTTGTCATCACTCTTTGTTTAAAATTCAGGTCTCTCTGGTAAATGAGTCCCAGAGGCTTAATGGGATTAATTTGTATAATTAACAGTTGAATTAATGTTACATATGCTAAATGTATTTTTCTTTTTTAGAATGTAAAAGTATGTTATTCAAAGTGTTGAGCATAATTTTGATGTTTATATGTAATGCCATAATAAATGTATGTTTATACTGTTAAATTTTCACAATATGGTGGGATTCCAGTTGGGCTTGTTTTGGACTTATTTTCAAAGAGTGGGTTGCTTGTTTCTATTGCAAGATCTGGCAACACTGCTTCAGAGGTCGCCATCTATGCAGACGGGGGTGGGGAGGTTGAGTGGGGAAGAGTCAGACACACGAGCCGTGCACTACTTGTACTGACAGTTTTCGAGTGTGTGTGTGGTGGTGGTGGGGGCGGTCAGCGTGAGGGTTAAGCATGAGGGAAGAGGCTGCCTTTAGCTTTTTAGCTAGTGCACCTGTTGCTAGTTTGCTGCTAGTTTAGCATCACGTCAGTGCCGACGGGTGGTTGGGGGGTGTTCAGTTGACGGGGCACTTGGCTCTGTTGACAAGGCAGTGTGCCCTGCTTGTATAATGGTAGGGGAAACACTGATGTTGAACATATTGCCTATGGTCTGAGAGAAAGTTAGAGAACCTGCCACTGGTGTTATCTGAGAAACCGATTTCTGAGAGCTTATGACACAAGATGTCATGATCCACAGTGTCAAAAGCTTTAGACAGGTCTAAGAAAAGTGCAGCACAACACTGTAATCCTTAACATCCAGTCAGGGGCGGAGTGGGACAACTTTTCAGCCCGGGAGTTTAATGGCCAAGAGTGGCCCATTTTTTCACATTTTAAAAATATTAGGCAAAAATGTAGCATATAATATTTTTTTAATTGCAATACAATCAACAACTTTTTTTTAATTATAATTTTTTTGTTACATTTTGTTACATTTTGTTACAATTCAGCAAATCAGGTGGGAAAAAAACTAAATTAGTTGACTTAAAAAACAGAAAAAGATAAGTCAATTCTTTGTTGCTCTTTCCATATCAGACTCAAAGATTACTGAAAAACTCAAAACGTAATTTTGTTGGCTTGAACGTTGGCCAGCTGTCATGAGAAGTTTGCACTAAATACAGTGACAAAAAGATAAACCATAAAACTATTTTACATTCAAAATATTAAATTTGAGGCCAGATAAAATGTCAATGAGACCAGATTTGGCCCATGGGCCTCGAGTTTGACATGTGATCAGCATCAGTAAGCACCTAAGAAGTGCACTAGTTTCTGCCACCATATTTGTTACTTTGTCATTGTCAATGGACATAAGAAGTTCTTTCTCTGTGGACATCAGCATAAATGCCTCCAAATGCTCCTGGTTAAGTGTGCTTCATAGTCTATTCTTGATGAACTTGAGAGTAGAGAAGCTTCTTTCACATGCAACCTGAGACAATGAAAGGGTCAACAAATATTTGTATGCCAGCCCTATAACTGGGTAGGCATCTGTGAAAAGGTTATACTGTGTCAATATAAGGTAAACACAGATAACACAGTTTCTGCAAGAAGAACAAGCCCTGCTTTCAAGTTCAATCTCTGGTTCAACTGAGCCCTCCTGGCCACCCTGTTCCATCTCAGTACCTATCCTGACAGTGGACTCTTCCAGAGGGGACTTTTTGAGCCTATCCCACTGGGATGCTAGACTGGACAGCTCTGTGTGTAAAGTACTCACTGTGGCTCTCTCATCAAATCTAAGCAGATTTTTGCTTATTTCTTGAAGTGCTGAGCTCTTGAGTCCTTTAAGCCTTATCTCTGAAAAGTTTTTAGGGTCAAGACAAGCAAAATCAGAGACAAGTTTGGCATTGGTTGCAATATGTATGCATATGCATGAGTTTATTTTTATTTGTCTATTAAATGTGTTGCTTTAACATTTTTCTGTCTCCTGTTTTCACTTCACCTCATGCATTTATGCCTCATTACGTAAATAAGGACTTATGTGGAAAAAAATAATTACATTTACATAACACAAGTCATCCAAGAGTAAAAGTAAAAACAAAAAATATACAGGCCTACCGGTATTTTAAGCACAGTAAAATGTAAAATTATGAATTAAAATATATAATTTGTTGGAACTAAGCTGGAAAAAAACCATGATGGCCAATTAATTTTTAAAACACGAGATAAAGTTCTCTTTTAATTTAAATTGTCCTTTGACGTTTATTTATTTATTGGTCAATTTATATATTTCTGCTTTTATTTTTAGGCTATGTCAGTTTAGGTCCACTTGACTTTCATGCATGTTTAGTGACATAGTGTACAACGTTGTGACATTAGCTTAATTTATTATGCTAGTTTTTAATTTATGTCATTACCTGTTGCTTCTTCTGTCTGTCTCTTTGAAAAAATGTCTGTAAGCTTTGCACATTTGGCAGCTTCCTCCGCCTTTCTTTTCTTCAACCTGACTTTTTCAGCTCCACCTGGCCTCTTCCTATCCATTTTTATTGCTAATTAGCAGTTTGGACTCCGCGCTGCTCCATCACCTGATGTTTTGGAAAATACGTGCTTCGCTCCTGGGTTGGACTCAACCAACGGTGAATTTTCAGGGGTGTTTTTTATCAAATGGTAGCTCCCAAACTGCCGGCCCAGTGAGCGCAGTCTCTTAAAGGGATCAGCGCTTTAAGAGGCTGCAGGCTGCAGTCTCTTAAAGTGATCAGCGCTCCCTCCCTTTAAGAGGCTGCAGTCTCTAGTGATCAGCGCTCCCTCCCTTTAAGAGGCTGCAGCCTGCAGCCTCGGAGGGACAAGTCGATTTTGAGCAGATTTATTCAACCGTCATCATTTTCCCCGTGCGCCTATCGGCCCATTCATGACGCGGCCCATCGGGAATTCTCCCGAAACTCCCGATGGTCACTCCGCCCTAGCATCCAGTGCTGCAACGATGTCATCAAAAATCTTCAGTGAAGCAGTTGTTGTGCTGTGTTGTTTCCTGAAGCTAGACTGACGGGGAGGTGAGATGTTTAATGAGTCCAAATACTTTTTGATTTGAGAGTTTATCAGATTTTCTATGTGACATCATGCGTGTGCATAGCCAGGGGGGTTTCGCGGGGTTCGAACGAACCGCCCACTTTGCCTATGAAGTCCCGCCTAGGGATTTTATGAGGGGCGGTTCGTTTAAAGGAAAAGTTGACCTTGAAAAAGCAACACGCCTCGGTGGTTCACTGGAAACGCGTTGGGTTGCCGCTCCAAACCTTTTCTCGACTCGGGTTCGAACCTCACTTGGTTGAACTTATTTTACGTTTGTCTTTTATTGGATTAAAAAAAG
>JBBPBX010020286.1:0-36022 GCA_038048925.1 Garcialebias charrua | reverse complement strand
ATATATATATATATATATATATATACAGTATACACACGCATATATACACTGTACAATATATATATATACATATATACAGTATATATACTTTGTACATCTATACCAAGTAAATATATATGTATAAATGTATATATACATATATGTATATATACATAGATGTGATACAGGTACATATAGCTGGTGAACTTATTGAATTTGAAAGGGAAGTCATAGCATAGTCCAGAATTTACCTATTTTTTAACTAAATTTTGGTCAGAAGACAACTAAAAATGTACTGTAAAATGTTCCTGCCTAAGATGATCCAATTTTTACCATAGAAGAACCTGAACTACCAGTAATGGTAATCCAAATCCTCCAGTCAGCCAGTCCTCCCTCAGACGTCTCCTGGTGGTCCAGAACGTTGCTGCTCAGCTTCTAAAGGCCCCAATATAGCTCTGCGTTCGGCCGAACGCCGCTCGACGCCGCTCGAACGCAGCGGCACAAGCCTTTGAACGCGGGCGCGAACGCGCCAAGCTCGAATTTTACGACCGCGTACGCAAGCGCGTTGTCTCACAATAAACTGCCCGGCGCCGGACTGTTTTGTATGTGACACAAATGTATTAAATTCCCCTTCTTCATCCCTGATCTGGCCTTTTCTTTTGTTTTTTGCCAAAAGTCAAGTGATCGCTTCCTCCTCCGCTGACTCCATGACTGAAATGATGAGGAAATGAATGAATTTGTCACGAGCGAATTAAACTCGGGTCCAGCGTGGCTGCGCGAGGTTCTGCAGATTTCCTGGTGTTCTGGTGTGCTGGACCAGCGCTCCCTGTTTTTATTTTATTTTTTAGAACTTTTTATTAACATATAAACACAGAACACCGCAGCGGCTGCAGCCAGAGCCAGCTGCCGGCTCGTGCCTTTTTTCCCCCCACCCGACCTGTCAATCAATTCAGTAGGCGTGTCAGCAAATGACCAATCAGCTACCTCAATTTGTCCCGTAGGTAAACGCTCTGCCCTGCATCTGCTCAAATGACGTCAAGTATTTGGAGCGAAAACGCTGGAGCCTCACGCTGAGCTATACTGTGAACTGCCTGTGCACACAACGCGCGCGTCGAGCGGCGTTTGGCAAAACGCAGAGCTATACTGGAGCCTTAACTGGAGTTCAAAAGAGGGAGCACATCACCCCCCACTCTGGCTTCACTCCACTGGCTGCCTGTTCATTTTAGAGTTAATTTTAAGATTATTTGTTTTTAAAAGTTTAAATGGTCGTGCTTCACCCATACTCTCCTGCTCGGTGCCTCTGATCAGCTGATCAGCTGCTCCTGGAGGTGCCGAGGTCCAAATGGAGGCTCAGAGGGGACAGAGCTTTTTCTATAGCTGCTCCAATACTGTGGAACAATCTCCCTCTTCCCATCAGACGAGCTCCTTCACTGTCCAGTTTTAAAACTCTTTTAAAAACGCATTTTTTACTCCCTGGCTTTTAGCACAGACTGATTTTGTTCTGCACTGTTTTTATTGATCTTAATGTTTTAACAACCGTTTCATTTTTATGTATTTAAACTTTCTTGATTTTATGTGTACAACATTTTGTTGCAGCTGTGGTTGTTTTAAAGGGCTTTATAAATAAATTATTATTATTATTTACAACAAGGAATTTTCTTAAGTCATGCAAGCATCATCAAGTAAAATAACTTTCATCAAATAATATATTTTCTTTATAATATTAAGTCTAAAATAGTTTTATCAATAAGAAACAAAAGTATATTTTTCTTATCTGACTTACTACAACAGCTGTGAATATACTGACCTTTTATACATCTTCCAATGATCTTTTAGTGTACTATGATTTTCCATAATTTCATCGAGTGTAATGAGCACCACCAACAATTCCCCCAGATGTTCATACACAACCTGCAAGTGAAACGTAAAGACAAAAGAGGAAATACAGATTGAGTGAACACAACTGGATCAAATTCTTTTCAAAGGTTATCAAATCCCAAAACTCACTTGAAAATGGACTCCTGATGACTCAATGATTTTTGTTGCACTCCTAAAATAAGGAGATAAAATATATAGCACACCTTTTCACGCAAAAGAACAAAAAAATATGCATTACTTGTTCAAAGCAGAAACAGAACTTAAATAAGAAATTTACATCAGAACTCTGCACATTCTGAATCACTAAAAACCTAATTAATTTTAAAGCAATATAATGTAAGCAAGCAGTCTAATCTTCATTACGATAATTAAAAATGTTCAATGCGTAAGGGTACAAAAACCTACACTGATACAGATTTCTGCTGGAGAGTTATCAGAGAACACCAAGGTCACTTTTTGTCCTGAGACTGCAGTTTATAAGTTGTTTTGTATGGATGCACAGTGCACCACATTTCTCATAGCAGTGTTTGTATTCAACCCAATCTAGTGAGGACATTTGCATTGACTGTTACATAATAGTTTTCAGCTCACGGTTCTTACCTGTTGCTGCTGTAGAGGGCAGCTAGCTGATGGACAATGCTGACCACCACTTCGTAACATCTTGAAACAAAACAGGACAGCTCCTATTGAAAGAAAGCAGCGAGTACCGTCAGAGAATTTATTGGTCAAAGGTTATGAATGTTTTTATTGTGGTTTATTATTGTGGCTGAGAACATCTTTCCCCTCTGCCTTGAGAACAAGCAACTCAACTGTCTCCCAAAACACTATCTTATCACGAGCTGAAGAGTGTCTCTGATGCCTGGACTCATATTTGGGAAAACAAAGAGTATTGTGTGAGAAGGCTGCAGCTGGCTTCAAGGATGCCCACTGAACTACAGGTACACTGAACTCTGCTGAACTGAGAATGTTATAAAAAGTCAGCAGTTCACGGCTCACTTCTGTGAATTGTCTTTGTGCATTTTTATGTACGTTATGTGACCTGTCCTGAAATCAGCCCTTGCAAGTAAAATGCCAGTTAAAAGTCTTTACCTGCCGTGAATTGTGGTTCTTTTGCGTAAACAATGTTAGTCAGTGAGAGAATTGAGAATTTCTCCAACATGTACCAATGAAATTGAATACAGTTACAAAGGAAATTATTTACAGTATTGCCCACCTGTAAGAATGAAATGAATCTGCCCATTTGAATCTGTGACTCTCCTTCAACAACGCTGGTTTCACACACTGTAACACAAAACAAACATATACTGCACATCTTATTTTCGTCAATAATGTAAGAAATGCTAAGTAATCCAAAAAACAAAGTTATTATGAAGGTGAAGAGTCAGAGCTGACTGCCTACCTCCCTCTCCATAATACAATAAGCCATTGTAGAACTTTGTTTCTGCCTGAAAAAAAATATTTTAAAAAGTGTCCAGCAAAATACAAATATATAACCAAAACAACCTGAGAACACTGTTATGACTGTGCTTACCTCATATTTGAGCTTTTTCACTTCACTACAAAGTGCAGCATAAACTGTAATAACTTTGTTCAGAACCTGCACACAACAAAAGTGCTTAATATCAAATAAATAACTTTTTCAGCTATAAAACTTACACATTTGTACTTACCTTGTTGTCAGTTTTAATCAGCTCCAATAAAGACGACTGTTCATAAGGGAGAAGCTGAAACAGAGAAATAAATAAGTCTGATTTGTGTAGCGATCTCAGCCTTTTCAGGCCTATGTACAGCTATTTAGTTTAGATGTTTTACTTTCAGTGCGATGGGGTCCAGTGTGAAGTCCCAAACATCTCCTATGGAGTCATCCAGAGCTTCTTCGATACCCTTCAGCTGGGAGGTGTACTCCTCCAGGAACCTGCTGTAGTTTTTCAGCTGAACCTCTGTGTGTATTTCTGTCAAGGTTTGATGACACTCGTTACTGAGTGCAATCAAATAAAACTTTCAATGATTACATTTATCAATGTCAAACTCAAAGTGCACTTGTTCTGCTCTGGTACATTTTAAGGAAAATGCTTTTTATTCAACTTGTGAGCTTTATAGATATACTGTACAAATACTGTACCTCTAAATATATATATATATATATATATATANACTATGTGCAAATAAACAAATGACACTGTAACCTAATTTTCTTATTATTCTAATAGTTATAATTACACAGTAA
This sequence comes from Garcialebias charrua, assembly GCA_038048925.1. Classification (NCBI taxonomy): domain Eukaryota; kingdom Metazoa; phylum Chordata; class Actinopteri; order Cyprinodontiformes; family Rivulidae; genus Garcialebias; species Garcialebias charrua. The sequence goes on along the minus strand of JBBPBX010020286.1, from coordinate 31,938 downwards.
TAAAATTATAAAGTAATGTGCAAAAGTCTTGAGTTCCATCCCTGCTTTCTTTATTTGCTTTTTTAATTTTATTCCAACTATCCAGACTTTCTTAGTTTTCCTTAGGAAACAAACTAGTACTTTTGACTACAGTACTGTTGGGTTTATATTTCAGGCTATAATGCTTAATGAAGAAGGCTTTGTTAGGAAATATATTAGATATCAGCTAAAACAGATGCCAGACAGAAGAAATTTGGTTATTTGTGTTTCTGTTACTCAGAAAATAAACAATACAGTACTGATTAGTTAGCATGTTAGCAAACGAAGCTAGCTTTTAATTTTACGACTGCGTCTAATCTTGTCTCTTTCACTTTCTCTTTAACTAAACACAAAACGATTCCAAAAGTGCTCGTTTGATAACAATTTATTTTAATTAGCAGGTATTGTTTTGTTTCGTCCGTTAGCACAGGAAGCCCACTAGCAAAGCCCGTGTTGCTAACAACGGAAGCTAACAGCAGTTTCCTTCGTCAGTTTCTCTCTGGACTGAACGGAGCTCTTACTTTGTGAACCGTCGTCAAAACGGTCAAACTCCCAGTCCGGTGCGATGCTGTCCACTGCCATGTTCCCAGAAGAAGAAGAAAAATCACCCGAAACACAGTACTGCTACGTTAACGGCACAATCCCATGATAGGTCTTGTGATTTTTTTTTTGGCCGCTAGAGCTCATGGGAAATGTAGTCAACCGCTCATAGCCTCTGTAAAGTGAAAGCTGTTAGCAGATTTGGTGTTGTTCATTAATAAATTGTAATTAATTAAACGTTGAAGTGTCATTATAGCTGTGTTTAGCCTTTTATTATTTAATATTTATTAAAAATAAATAAAAATGTAAATGTTACTGGAGTAAGGCAGACAAAGACTGGCTGGCACCATTATGCCACAGGAATGTTTGGGTCAAACATATCCAAACCAAACACCCAAAGCTGTTGTGATCGTTAGAATCTTCACAGTTTTATTAAGATCACATTGGAAATATAATCAAATTGTCTTGAATCTGACACTTCTGTCTGGAATGACTGCACATTTTTGTCAGGATCTTTGAGCTGATTGAAGAAGAGTGTTTGGAACAGGAAGATCATTTGAGTACCGGTAAGTATTATTTGGATTGCAGTGTTGTTTACCTTTTCACAAACTGCACATATAGTATTGTGCATGTGTAAATACAGTTTAGACTGTTTAAAAAAATTTGGATAACATTTACACAGATAAGCCTTTATGAATGCCTACCTTGAGATGTTTAAATCAAACTCATTCTATAGTCTTGCAGTTTTCTTTTGATTTCCTTAGTCTCAAAGATATTCCATACAAATATATTTGCAGTGAATATAAAGTGGAAACTTTAAAACATCTCAATGACTCAGAAAAATTGTCCAAATAACCTGTGAACATGGAAAGAAGTGAGACAAAATTAAATACCACTAAGGCTGTAACAATGGTTGCTTGTTTCTGACCAAGTCAGATACAAGCCGTCCCAACTAGAAGCTGTTAAAAATGTTTGCATGTTGCTGCAGGAGCAGAGGGTCAGCGATAAGTGGCTGCTCTGTGTCTTTATGTGTATAAACGATTGTGTGCAGTGATGGCAAATGATGCCACAATGACAACTCAATGCACCGTTCAGACGACGACAGTCATGATCTGTGCGCCAGAATAGATGTTTCTCCTGCTCCAAATGTCTTATAAAGGTAAGCGTTTTTTTTTTTTTTTCATTTTACACAAGGATTTTTATCATGTTTGACATTATAAAGTGGTTTTAGAGAGGCTGAAAAAATCAAGGCACCCAAAGAAAAATAAGACATTTTCGTTTGTTATATTAAAAACTTTATTTTGAATTTTTCTTATCAGTCCTGATATGGAAACCCTGAAATAAATTAAAATGTTTATTGAAAACTGTCTTTATGGAGCTTGCTCGTGACACAACCCTAATTAGTCATGTTGTGACAAGCTGCGGTCTTTTTTCAGCATTACTTATTTTGTATTTGTTTATTCATTTTCAGGAGATAAAATACAGTACAGAGACTGTTTTGGACATGTTTTACTCCAAACAGCATTTAGCAGCTTGTAAAAAAAGATATATACTGTATTTTGAAAAAAATTAAATAAATAAACTTGACCATTTTGGTTATTTAGCTTCTTAAATCTTCCAGGGATGCCCGCTAAATCACATTGCTTACGTCAAACAATTCAGCCTCAGTGCTGCTGATGGGAAACAAGCAGAGAGAATGATAATGTAGACCATCCATGCCATCAGGTGACTCTGACACAAGCAACAGCCCTGTCCACAATCAGGTTGGAAAAAAAAAAGCTGGAACACCATGTCAAATATAAATTAAGACAGGTCGCAAAAATGTTCCAAACATCAATATGATAGCTAACTAAATTGAAAACAGTCACAATAACATCAAACATTGAAACTGAAAAGAAAAAAACTAATTTTAAATCTACTCTTTTAATTTTGATATATCACTATGTAAAAAAAATAGTCTAAATCTCTTTTGTCGAGTTACCTCTCCCTTAAAGGACAACACCCACCATGACAGTAACAATTCACCATATTGAACTATTACTGTAGTAGAATATTTCGTCTATTTTCATTTTTGCATTTGGGCCAGGCGAGGGTTAAAAAAAAAAAAAAAAAAACCGAGTCCCGAATGAATCCGGAAACGCGGCCGAAAAGTGTCGAAGTGTGGAGTGACTTTTGTCACGTCTCCACCCAGAAGGAAGGGATGAGTTTCCATGGAGGTTTATGAGAGTGAGAGTAAAACTGCATATTTCCTGGTGCATTTTTGTGTACAGCTGGACCAGTGCTCTGTTTTTATTTTTTATTTATTTTATAGACCTTTTTAATAAGATATAACACCGCTGCGACTGTTGCTGGCTGCTCTCCTCTCCTCTGCCCAGAGAGGAGCGAGCCGCGCGGCTTCTCCCGTCTTCTCCCTGGCTCCCCGTTCCGCTGCGTCAGCTTTGAAGTTCGTGCCGGGGCTCGGTTCTGTCCCAGCCTTGTTGCTGGAGCACGGGGAAGCACGGGAGAGCACGCGCGCTCAGAGCTCCGCGCCGCGGCTGCCTTTCTACTCCCGACCTGTCTGGTCAGGGGAGAGAATAAAAAGCCGATGCGGAAATTAATGAATTTGTCGCGATCAAGCGAATTAAACTAGTATGTCTACGTGGATGCTGCTCAGAATATGACAGACATCAGTGAGCGACCGCTTCTCTTTTTTTTTTCCTCTCTTAGAGCAGCGGTCATGGAAGTTGATGAAGGCTTATTATAACTCCGCCTGTAACTCCAAGGCGGAATCTTTAGTGATGTGAATGCCCATATTTGGAGAGGGGCAGATCTTCCCGGAGCTTCTGCTAAAATCTGCTATAAATCATGAAATAACACATTTAGCGTTATTTCTCTACAATATAAATAAACGCTCCTGTATTATTTTTAAATAAACTAATAAATATTAATGGCGATGCAATTTGAAAACATGGTGGGTCATGGACTTTAAGGACATTGTTTTAGTTAGCGTAAAAAAAAACAATGAGTTATTTAATGTAAAATGTAAATTTTCCTTTAAATATTTACATTTACTTTTTTATTTAAAAATACTTTTAGGGATTTGTTAGGCCATTTAAAGTTGCTGCACAAGTTTCTGATGGCTCAAGGAGTCTACGGTGTCTACAGAGGCCATTTTGCCTAAATTCTTTAACAGATGCAATCATCACTCATCGCACAGATTGCCTGATAACACCACTCCCTACAAACACAAGATAAACCAAAAAGATACAATAAAATGAAGGGCCATTTTAACTACCGGTAACTACTTTGAAGTGGAGTTGCATTCGGTTCCAAAAATCTGATCCGACTCGGCCCCAGCCCACAATCATATAATTTCCGAACTCCACCCGACCCGACAAAATAACAGTTATTACAGGTCCGAACCTGGGGGGGGAAATGGTTGGGGACGCGCAGCTGAATAAAAGATGCAGAAGATTCTGAGATGAGAGGTGTTTGTCATTTCATGGCCATAAAAAAGCATTTAAACCCTATTTCTGCCTGCATTCTCTTAATCACATTATAACAGCTCAGCCCTAATCCGGGTCGGTCCGGGCTGGGTTTCGGGTTCTGGTTACAAATAACAGCTCTACTTAGAATTATACTGTATATTGCCCCTTTTCCATAGTACCTTTTAGTACCGGTACAGTATGGTTTGACTCAGCTCGATACAGTACACGTGTTTCCATAATGCTTTCAGTACCGGTTCCAGTGTGCGGGGTTCAAATTTATGTAACGCACCTTACCAGGTGGTGGCAGTAAGACCTTGTTAAAATGTCTAGATGACATTAAGGCCTGGATGGCTTCAAATTTTTTATGTTTCAACAATGAGAAGACTGAAGTCTTTGTCTTTAGCCCTAGCTCAACTGCCGTCTCTGATCCCGTCAACCTGGACTCTCTTCAGCCATATCTAAAGCAGTCTGGTAAAAATCTCGGGATGGTTTTAGACACTGATTTCAAGTTTGACAAACAAATCAATTCTGTTCTGCAAAAAAGTTTCTTCCAGCTAAGGTAGCTAAGTTCAAGCCAGTGTTGTCCAGACCTGACCTTAAGAAACTGGTCCATGCCTTTATCACGACCCGTTTGGACTATTGTAATGCACTATATGCTGGGGTCAGCCAGGCCTCCATCTCACGTCTCCAGCTCGTCCAGAATGCCGCTGCTCGACTCTTAACAGGAACTCGCAGGTCTAAACACATCACACAACAGTTCTGTCCTCCCTTGACTGGCTCCCTGTGTGGTCTAGAATAGTCTTTAAGATTCTTCTGTTGACCTTCAAATGCCTAAATGGCCTCGCACCCCTTTATCTCTCCGAGCTACTGGAACTATACGTTCCCTCCCGGGCCCTGAGATCATCCGATCAGCTGTTTTTGCTGTTCCTAAAACAAGACGGAACCTCAGAGGAGATCGGGCTTTTTCAGTCTTGGGCTCCAAACTCTGGAACAACCTGCCCCCCAACATTAGACAGGCCACCTCCCTTCCTCAGTTCAAATCCCTGCTAAAAACTCATCTGATCTCGCAGACATTTCACACAGTGAACCCACTTAGCGACTGGTGTAGAGCTGTTAGATGAAGTGAGTCTCGCTTGGCGTCAAATCTGACGACTCTTGTCCAAAATTCAGCTTTAACTTGTTGTTAAGTTGTTGTTGTTTTAGCCCAGAGGAAAGCAGACTGAGGCAGCACGCCTGCGCATTAGGTGAAGGTACAAAATTCACAGCACCAACTAATGACCCTGCATGGTAACTACAGCAGATTCGGAAGGGCGGGAGGGATTCCTGCGGATGCATGTAAACACAGAATTCGTCCGTGTCAACGCAGATCTTTTCCTCTAATTAACATACGAAAAAACCTACGTTTCCCCCCACCCGCATTCGTGTAAATAGGGCCTGTGTCAGTACATGATGTACTAATGTACCCCAGAACTGAGGATGTGTATTGGTCAAGATCAAGTGATCCTCCATTTTCAGTAGCTTCTCTGAAAACCTGCCAGTCTGTTCGTTCAAAACAATCTCTCAGTATGGGGCCACTGTCCTGGATCAAACATTTAACTTTCCTTTGTACCGGTCTGGAGCGTCTCAGCGGGGGCAGATAAGCAGGAGCCATTAAGATTGAAATCCTAAGTGGGAGCGGGGTTCAGCTTTATATGCATCTTTTACCTTGGTGTAAACATGGTCCAGCGTGTTGTTCCAACTTGTATGCCCACATGCTAGTAAAAGCTTGGGAGGCAGTCCTTTAAATTCACGTGATTAAAGCCTCCGGCCACAATGTAAAGAGCCTCAGGGTTTTCATTCTGCAACGAGCTGATGAGATCATGCAGCTCCTTCAGGGCTTCATTTGCATGCGCAGAAATGTAAACAACTGTAATGAAAGTCACTGTGAACTTGCGGGATAAATAATGGGGCAGACACCTCACTGTTATCTGCTCCAAAGACTTGGAGCATGAGGTTTTTACCACAGTACAGTTCGTGCACCAACTTTTACTCGCGTAAATACACACCTCACCTCCTCGTGATTTCCCTTTTAGCTTGCTGCAGTGGTCCGCTCTAAAAAAAGAGTCTGTCATCTGGAAGATCTGGTGTTTTATTCATAATCCATGTTTCCATGAGGCAAAGCACCGTACAGTTCGTCATCTCTTCTGAGGCGCCTGCTCTCAGACATAATGAATCCATCTTGTTGTCCAACGAGCAGACATTTGACAGAAGGAAAGATGGCATCGGGAGTTTTCTGGCTTTAGCGTTAGCTCGTAGCCTTACCATAACCCCCGCCCGGCGTCCCCTCCTCTTAAGCCAAGAGCAACGCTTCCTCTTCTGCCCGCTGGAACGCCTCTGCTGCAGCTTCCACGTAGAAGGCACAGGTATTAGACGAGAGTTTTATGTGACACATTAAAAAGATGGAAAAGATGCTGAACAGGATGGATTAGTGTTAGTAGAACATTTGAAATAATGAGTTTTTTTTAATGCTGGCAGAAAAGGCCTAACAGTGTTAAACAATGATGACAAGAACACAAGGAAGTCCTGTATAATATTTAATACTTAAACAATTATTTGTCCAGCTTTTTTTTTTTATTCAGCTCTGACCTGTTCTCCTTTAAAAGACTATTAATTTCTGCTCTTCTTTGTTCACACAACTGACATTGTATTTGTAGCTTTTTGCTTCTGGTTCGTATTCCTCCTCATCATCTGCAGCTTCACCGAGCTCCTCTCCTGGGGTTTCATCCATTTCATATGAAGTTTTGCTTTGAAGAGGACATATCAGTACACAGATCAGTATTAGTACAGTAAAAGTGACAACACTAGAAACTTTAAACAGTTTATTTAACAATAACACAGATGTCCACTCTGTCACTCAGACTACATTACCGGTACATACAAAATACAGTATAAACTCAACCTAAACTAGGTTGACCCACTTCTCTGAACTAATCATGAACAAAACATGATACACCTGGACAAAATCATGGCAAAAATTTATGGCACATGTTGGCGTTGCTTTCTTCTCGCCCCAAGTTCGTTGTTTGGTTCACTTTGGATCAAAGGAGATACGCTGAATACACGACAAACGCTCACTTAAAGTTCCAAACCAGTTTAATTAATCATAAGTTTAAAAAGTCACAGAATACATTTGTTTTATCTTATAAAGCCATTATATATGATCACAAATAAGTAGGCAGAGAGAGAGAGGAAAAGAGAAAGAGAGAAAGAGAGAGTAAGAAAGAGAGAACATTGAATGCGCATTTCAATGGAGACACCGCATACGACCTGATGGGCTGTTTTTCCCCGTGGCCTGCTCCTTGCGTTGACTGATGGAGGAGGAAAAACTCATGCTTTTATTCTTTTGTAGGGCGTTGCCTGCCTTAACCAATAAGAGAAGTTTCTGCTTTAAAGACTGTTGCCCCCCCTTAACTGCCAGAAGCTTCTGCCTTGTAAACAGGAAATATCATTGCTTTGTTTCAGCTTGCAGACTTGCGTTCTGAGAGTGAAGGATAATATTCATTCATTCATTCAACCTTTATTTATACAGGCTAGCCTCAGCACAGTTCTATATGTTACACAGTTCTATATGTTAATCTGATTGAAACTAATACACAACTGTTATATAATTAATACACAAGTGCTTTATAATCAAGGTATTAACTGTTTTACAAATGTTTATGCAATCATGTCTTATGTGCCTTAAAGTAGCTTACACAACATTATAAATCTACACACTTTTAGATTCAACAAATAGAGCAGATTCAGGGAATGGATGCACTTTGGGCTTTTTCTGGTCTCCAGGCCTTAGAGGGGGAAGGGCATGACACATACTTTCTGACTGAGCCACCATGCAGAGCAAGAGAGAGACTTCTTAATGGACTTCTCCCCCGCCATATATTCTACAAGGTCGTAAAACTGACAGACAGAGAGGCACCAGGTCTCCCACCATGCCCCAAGCCTGCAGGACAGACACAAACTGAGCATTCCATGAGAACCTCGCCAGAACAGATCTGTGTTCATGCTCACAATTCTCTGTTTAACCTGTATTCCTGTGTCTTTTAGTAAATCTTTATCATTCTACAAGAGAGACTGATCATTTGAACACCGTTTGAAAAACCCCTTCATGGAAAATGAAAACTCAAAGACAAAATATATTTTATTTCATAACACACAACACCAGCAAACCGAATTTAGAGACTCACCAGAATGTCTGGAACAAACTAGCAGGTATCTTGGGACAATGAAGATAGTTGTATCAGGACGTCTCACCGCTGATATCCAGGCCATTCATCTCCTTTTTGTTACGTCCGACACATGAGCTCCGTCGTGTTGTTTCCAGGCAGGATACTATAAAATGAAAGTCCGTTTTCTATCTTTTGACGATTCCAGCCGTGTGTGACCGGACATTACATCCGGTAACACAACAAGTTAAGACCATGGCTAAATTGTTTTAACCTACTTTTTTTTTAAAAGGCAGCAAGAAAGCTTATTTTCGACAGCTAATATTGAGGACAGTCAATATGGCGGATCCGACCCCATTCTATCCCATCAGCCTACGCACCACGGACCAGTGACATCACGCTCTAAAGCTCTATAGAAAAAATAGTTACAAATACAAAACAGGTTGAGCAGAGTAAGTAAAGACAGTAGCAGAGGGAAAAAATGTGGTCAGTTTGTCCTCCAGCAAAGCCTACAGCAGTGTAACTACAGCTCAGGAAACCCAAGCTGACCCTAACTATAGGTTTTTAGCAAAAAAGAAAGTCTTAAACCCATCTAAAACTGAGCATGTCAGCCTCACAGACAGAAACTGGAAGTTGAAAGAATACTAAGCACTAAAAGTGCAAAACAATGTGTCAAACAACGACAGCATGAAATTAGTCTGTCTGTGAGCAGATTGTTGGATAGTAGTAAAGATCGACGAACAAACACAGTAACATGAAATAAATCAGCAGCATATGAGATCAGCATCATGGATAGTTAGCAGCACATATCAACAACCAAGTGACATTAAAGTGATTTTTTTTCACAGTGATTTTCACAGTGATAATCATTCATGAGTCGCTAACAGCGTCAGGGTAGAAGCTCCTCATGTGATTGCACATGAGGAACAGTTCCAATCACATGAAGTTTTGCAATGAAGAGGACATATACAGAGAAAAGAGACCCCACTCACAGAGTGCATTTCTTTTCTCCCCCAAGCTAGAACATTCAGCTGCTAAAAGAGATCCTTCTCAAAAGTGACCCCCTTTCCTGTTGAAGGTAGCCTTGTTAAAACCAGACCCTTGTCCAGAGGTGGGTAGAGTATTCAAAATTTTTACTCAAGTAAAAGTATTGTTACTTGAACCAAATATTACTCAAGTAAAAGTAGTGAGTAGGCATCCAAAAATTTACTTGAGTAAAAGTAAAAAAGTACTTTGATTATAACCTACTCAAGTAGTGAGTAACTGCGGAGTACCATCTCGTGTCATTAAATTATAACATGCAAATGGATTTACAAGGAAACATAACTTTTAATGAGACTGAATATACATTGTTATAAATAAAAACACAAAGGCAAAAGGATTTAGAAATAAACCACTTATCTTTTACATTGTTATAAATAAAAATAAATAAAAAACACAAAGGCAACTGTATCCAAAATAATTCAGCTAAATACTGTATTAATAAACGACTTTCTGCAAAACTTTGTTTCTACCAGTTGGAACTCATTTTCTTACATTTTGACATCCTATAAACAGAACTAACTGTTTAAGTATAAACTGAAACACAGTCCTACACATCAGGCAAAGGACTGTGTATTCCTGAACTTAATCAGTAGAACAACTGACAGCATAAACTCAGTGAAACATTATTCAATAATGTGACTGTTAAGCTTTAAGAGTAGCTGGCTCTCAAGGTTTTTGCAGTGAAGCTGTGATCTCTTAGCAGTTAAAAGGAGTCCTGCATGACTAAAGAGTCTCTCACAAGCTGCAGGTGCTGGAAGACTTGTGTTGACTTTGAGTGACAACCGCTTGATTTGAGGAAAAGAGTGTAACAGATCCATACCTCCAGTAGATGGACATGAAAGATACCTCTCCAGCTCTCCTGATTTTCTGGTCTTAATGGATCCAAAGAAGTCTTCTTCATCAGAGTGGCTGCTGTTTGTGCTGTTGTCATCATCAGTGTTAGTGTCCAAGTCATCCTTGATGTAGTTGAGACCTTTAAAAACATTTTTGCAAAGAATTACTACACTTATGCATTATTTATAGCATGTGTNAATCCATTTCCTTTGTACCTCTTAGTGGGTGTCAGGGACAATTAACCCTGCCCTGCCTCTGGCCCTGCAGCTGCTAAGCCCATGGTGGACCCCAAGCCTCTGGTGGACCCCAGGCCTCTGGTAGACCCTTCATCTGTAGTGTCATTATCAGCTACAGTTCCCTTCATCTCTGCTATCTCAACTGCTGCAGTTTCGTTGGTCTCATTGTCCATTGAAATCTTGCTGGTCTCATCCTCCACTGCAGCCTCTCTGGTCTCATTACCCATGGCAGTCTTGTTATGGTACGTCCACGCCGAACAGCTTTTCAACTGCAAAAAAGCTCGTCACGCACGCAAGTGGACGCACTGGACCCAGTGGTGTCCAGACCAGAACGAGAAGCGGCGGCGGCGTGGCGGCGGGGGGGAGGGGAGCTAGCAGAGCTTAACTTGCTAAACGTGAAAAGTTCACAATTCAAAACTTACCCGATATCCCGACTTCCTCACTGGCACTCCGCCAGGCAAGGTCCTTTTTATTTCTCCTCCATACTTGAACAGGACTTCGCGGGTTATTTCCGTGTCTCACAAACAATACGTCACACAGTTGCGCAATAGCCGTCCCGTCCCCGCGGACTCTCCCCCTCTCTCCTCCCCCCGACTCTCCCTGATTGGTTGACACATGAGTTGAACGGCGTTTGAACGTTTGAACGGCGAAATCTTCAGCTAAATCAAGGCGTGCTTTGGAGGCTGACGCGGGTTCACGTGCACGGAAAACGCTTTCCAGCATGCTCAACACGCACGTGACGTGACGCCAGACGCCAAGACGCGCCTGGAGGCGCGTCCCCCATTGACTTTGCATGTAAACTGGACGCTCCTGCAGTTGAAAAGCCGTTCGGTGTGGACGTACCATTAGTTTCATTGACTGCTGCTGTCTTGCAGTTTCATCTCCAGCTGCTGTCTCCCTGGTCCCATCAACCACTGCAACTCCTTTAGTCTCATCAACCACTGCAGCTCCTCTGGTCTCATCTCCTGCTACAGCTCCTCTGGTCCATCACCTGCTGCCGCTCTTCTGGTTTCATCCCATGCTGAACCTCCTCCAGTCTCATCTCCTGCTGAAGCTCCTCTGGCCTCATCTCATACAGAAGCTCCTCTGGTCTCATCGGCTGAAACTCCCTCCTCCACTGGTTCAACAGCTGCCATTGCATCTATTATCACTGACTTGCATAATGCAGCCCCCTCATCTGACTCGCCTGCTGCAGCTCACTCATCGGATGCATTGACATCTGTAGCCCCCTCCTCTGTTGCATCAATGTCTACAGCACGTCTGACACTTCAGTGTCTGCAGCCCCCTCCTCTGGCTCGTCGACATCTGCATCACCCATCACTGGTTTGATGTTGGCCACTGAGGGCTCCCTTTTGGTTTCATTGCCTCTCATCTGCCTGATTCTGAGAGGGTCCAGGTGGACACCTGGAAGAGGGTTTCATGGCCGCCTCTCCAGAACTCTTGCCCCATTCTGGATTGTCTCCGGGTTGCCCACCTGAATGCATGCCCTGCTCTGGATAGTCTCCGGGCTGCCTGCCTGAACTCCTGCCCTCTCTGGAAAGTCTCCTGTCCTCCTGTCCATTCAACTGAACTCTTTGTGTTCGTGTTTCTTTGTGTATTATGTATGTATTTAGTATTTCCCCTGAGTTACATATACTGTACTGTAGTTTGTTTTGGGATGTTGGGTACCATTCTTTTAGGGTGGGGGAGGGGGGACTGTGAGAATCTGTGTTTAGTTCTATAGTTTTTCTTTAGATTTTTGTGTTTCCACCACTGGGGTGTGGTTCCATTCTTCAAAAAGGGGGACAGCAGGGTGTGTTGCATTTATAGGGGTATAACTCTCCTTAGCCTCCCTGGTAAAGTCTATTCAGGGCTACTGGAGAAGCGAGTCTGATCGTTGGTCAAACCTCGGATCCAGGAGGAATAATCCGGGTTCTGTCCTGTATGATTAATAATAATAATAATAATAATAATAATAATAATAATGAATTCAATTTATACCGCACTATTCATTAAAAAAATCTCAAAGTGATTAACACTGGATCAGTTCTTTATCCTCACTAGGGTCCTCGAGGGATCATGGGAGTTTGCCCATCCAGTCTACATGTGCTTTGTAGACTTGGAGAAGGCTTTTGACCGTGTTCCTTGAGGTACACTGTGGGGGGTGCTCCGTGAGTATGGGATAGGGGGCCCATTGCTACAGGTTGTTTGGTCTTTATAGTAAGTTGGACCCCTTCAGAGTAGGAGTTGGACTTTGTCTGGGCTGTCCGTTGTCACAGATTCCTGTTCATAAGAGTCAGAGTCAGAGAGTCTTTATTGTCATTTGCACCGCATGTGGTACATGTGATGAAAACGAGATTATGTACACGGGGTCCCAGTTACATCCAACAACAAATGCAAGAGAAAAACAGTAATAACATCTAGGATTAACTAAGAAAAACATCAACTAGTAATACACTAAGCCCTAATGTAGTGGAAAAACATCATTATAAACAGCAGCACGAACATGAGTCTGTATGAGCAGATGGTCACAGATGAACACAGCAACAAGAAAACAGATCAGCATCAGCATGATGTGATATTTCACAGTGATTATTCTTATTATTTATTTATTCATGAGTCTAACAGCCTCAGGGTAGAAGCTGTTCCTCAGTCTAGTGGTTCTACATTTGATGCTCCTCAACCTCCGTCCTGAGGGGAGTGGGGCAAAGAGTGAGTGTGCTGGGTGAGTGAGGTCTTTCATGATGCAGGTGGCTCTTTTCCTGCATCTGGAGGTGTAAATGTCTGTGATGGTGGGGAGACTGACTCCAACAGACTTCTGTGCAGCCTTCACCACTCTCTGTAGAGCTTTCCTCTCTGCAACTGTGCAGCCTCCATGCCACACATTGATGCTGGAGCACAGGATGCTCTCCACTGCACACCTGTAGAAGGAGGTGAGAACTGGGCTGCTCAGACCAGCTCGTCTCAGCCGTCTGAGGAAGTAGAGTCTCTGATGACCTTTCTTGATCAGGCTGGTGGTGTTGTTGCTCCAGCTGAGGTTATCATTCAAGTGTACACCCAAGTATTTGTAGCTGGAGACCACCTCCACCGCAGATCCACCTATGTTCAGTGGGGCATGGGTGTGTTTGTTCCTTCTGAAGTCCACAATCATCTCCTTTGTCTTCTTCACATTCATGTGAAGATTATTCTCTTTGCACCAGCTCTCCAGGTGTTCCACCTCCTGTCTGTAGCTGGACTCATCATTGTTTGTGATGCATCCCACCACCGCTGTATCATCTGCAAACTTAACAATATGACAGCCTGGATGTGTGGCTGTACAATCATATGTGAGCAGAGTGAACAGAAGAGGGCTCAGCACACATCCTTGAGGAGAGCCAGTGCTGAGGGTAATGGTGGAGGAGGAGAAGTTGTGGATCTTCACGGACTGTGGTCTGTTTGTTAAGAAGTCTAAGACCCAGTTACAAACGGAGGGGCTTAGTCCAAGTGTGGATAGTTTGTCTATCAGAGTTTGGGGGATCATGGTGTTGAAGGCAGATGTGAAGTCCACAAAGAGCATGCGCACGTATGAGTCCTTCTGATCCAGGTGAGTGAGAGCAGTGTGGACCAAAGAGGAGATGGCGTCCTCTGTTGATCGGTTCTCGCGGTATGCATATTGATGAGGGTCCTCGTTGATGTTGACGGTTGTCTTGATGTGGGACATGACCAGTTTCTCAAAACATTTAGCGACTATCGGGGTGAGGGCCACCGGTCTATAGTCATTCAGACCAGTCACTGTGGAGCTCTTTGGAACTGGGATGATGGTGGCGGTCTTCAGGCAGGTGGGAACTGACTCCAGTGAAAGTGAGGTGGTGAAGATGTCAGCCAGCACCTCACAGAGCTGGTCCGCACATTCCTTCAGAACTTTCCCTGGGATGTTGTCTGGTCCGGTTGCTTTATGAGGGTTGATCCTTCTGAGACTGCCTCTCACTTCTGCTGCGGTCACTCTGAGATGCTCTTCATCTGGTGATGAGGTGAGTCTGGTGCTAGCTGGTCTGTTTGGATCTTCAAAACGTGCATAAAACTTATTGAGGGCATCAGGCAGAGATGGGTCCCTGGGGCATTGTTTGCTCTTGCCTTTGTAATCTGTTATGCATTTGATGCCCTTCCACATGCTCCGTGGGTCTTGTGAGGTGAACTGTCCGTCGATCCTCTGTGCATACTCGGCCTTGGCCTTCTTAATGCCATCCTTCAGTTCTTTCCTGCTCTTTCTCAGCTCCTCTGCATCTCCAGACTTGAATGCATTGTCCCTAGCTGCTAGCAGGGTGCGGACTCCTTTATTTAACCAGGTTTTTTTTGGGGGGGTAACATTTAACATATTTTTTATGGATACATTTTCAGAGCATGTGCTGATGTAACCCAGAAATTCTGTTCATGAAAGTTACGCTGATTAGGTAACAGTTCGTTCAAATGCGGAGGCTGTAAACTGCCAAAAAGGTGTGAAAATGTGGTCAACATTCCAAAATGGCCGCCTTCCCATTTATCTTACAACGTTGGTGCCAGAGGGTTTTCTGTGCATCTTGGTGAATTGGACAAGTGTACCAAATTTCATGATCCTACGTGAAACTTATGCCTGGTACCCACTGCCCCGTTGTCGGGCGGCTGAAGCGGCCGGTTTACATTCAAAGTCTATGAGGAGATGCGTGGAGTCACGGCGAACTGGGAAGCGGCGCGATTCAAGTGATCAAAGCGGCGCGACGGCAGCCTGCACACGCACGCGCGCGTCGGCGTCGAACTGCCAACGCCATAATTCGATCTCTGGTGGCTCGACGCGTCCAGAAAACAGTCGGGAGAGCCTCTGCTATCTGATTACACAACCACAACGGACTTTTTTTGGACTTTTTAAACTTACCGGATTGAGCCTCCATGAATTGGAACCAAACGTGGCATTTTTACAGTTGCTGCTGACAGGCTGCTGTTCTCTCCAGTGTAGATCACCCCAAACATAAAAAAAAAAACATTTTAATCTCATCAAAGACCGTCAGAGGTGCAGTTAACACAACAACTGAACCCGGAAAACGAGCTACATCCCCTCCCTCTGCTACCCCCTAGTGTACGTCATCAGACGGTCTTCAGTGGTTTGGTGGGACCCTGACAAGCGGCCAAAAGGGGACGGCAGGCGCGTTTCGAGTTGTGCAGTGGGTACAAGGCATAAGGCCAATGCGGAGGGTAGTTTGAATATTTCTAGGTGGCGCTCTTGAGCCTTTCATGAACACTTTCACTTTCACTTTCAAAACTTTCATGAACAGAATTTCTCGGTGCAGTGAGGGGGGTGAAGGAATTTTGGTTCAGGGCCTCAGGATTCCATCTCTGCTAATGATGTGGTCTTGTTGGTGTCATCGTGCCATGATCTCTAGCTCTCACTGGAATGATTCACAGCCAAGTGTGAAGTGGCTGATCAGCAGTGGCGGCTGGTGATTTTTTTTATGGGGGGGGCGCCATAAACTGTTTAATTTTTTTAAGCATGTGTAGAAGTATGCATAATTATGTTTGTATACTGTAAAGTAAGTTTGTTCATGTTTTTATTTGTATATATCAGGTGTATCCATTTGTATAAAACTATCATTAATAAAACATGGTTCATCTTCACCTTGTTTGATGCATCAGTGTGAAAAGAGAATGGGAGTGTTCTGCTTCCACTTTTCAATTGTTGGACAACTTCTATCATATTCTGTTATAATTATTTTAGTAATACAAGTTCATAATATAAATAGAATTGTGAGGGTCCAGACTTAAATAAGGACAAAGGTGTTCAAAAATCCACCAAATAATTCAATTTAATAGTTCCAAAAATAAACTAACAAATAATTAAATTTCAATGAAAAATAAATCAAAAGATAATAACAAATTTGGGCCCAACTTAAACAGGTCAACTGAAGTCTAACAAGGAGGAATGATTCCAGATTAGATTTTAAATAACTGATTTATGGAGAAGAAAAATGATCTATTTTACTGTGATCCACCTGATGAGCTCCACCTATACTTAAGGCTGCAGTCAAGTCCTACTCTTCGCTGGAGCATTGATGCCTACTCATGGTATTTATGCTTCTAGCCAGTTTCTGAGTACAGTACTTTGAAAGACACTTACCTTGTTTTTTGTTGTGTTTCCAGTCCTCGTTTCCATCTTGGTCCTGGGTTCAGTTCTATGCTCATCGTGTCTTGCCCTCCAACCACTTGCCTGCCTCATTTCGCCCTCTGGGATTCATCTCAAGGAACTAAGTATTTCTCTGCGACGTTCTTCCTACTACTTCACCTCTAAGGAAAATAACAAACAAAACTAGATCAATCATCTTGAAAGAGCCTTATAGTCAAGCCTTTCTGACAGTTTCTTCAGGTCGAGGCTGAGGTTCTGCCTCAAGTGGAGGAGTTCAAGTATCTTGGGGTTTTGTTCATGAGTGCGGGAAGTATGGAGAGTGAGATTGACTGACGGATTGGTGCACCATCTGCAGTATTGCAGTCTCTGCGCCAGTTCATTGTAGTGAAGAGGGAGCTGAGCTGTATGGCAAAACTTACTTTTGTATTCTACATTCCTACCCACTCTTAAAGCCGGGTACCGACCAAACGCGTCAAAACGCTCCTGACGGACCCTTTTGGTCACTTGTCACTTTCACACTGAAGCCACTGAAGACGTGTCTGATGGCGCGCATTGGGAGGAGGCAGAGGAAGGCGGAAATGAACTGCCGCGCGCTGCCGCGCCGCTTCAAACACTCAAAACGCGCCGCTTCACGATTCGACGCGCCTCGACGCGTCTCCACATAGACTTTCAATGTAAACCATCCGCTTCCGCTGCCCGAAATGCGTTTGGTCGGTACCCGGCTTTATGGTCACGAACTTTAGGTCGTGACCAAAAGAATGAGATCAAGGATACAGGAGATTGAAATGAATTTCCTCCACAGGGTAGCTGGACTCTCCCTTATAGATAAGGTGCAAAGTTCAATTATCTGGGAGAGACTCGGAGTAGAACGGAGTAGATGGTCCAGGCATCTGATAAGGATGCTTCATGGGCGCCTCCCTTGGGAGGTGCTTCGGGCATTTCTGACTGGGAGGAGACCCTGGGAAAACTCCAGTGGTGGAGAAAGTACTCAAACACTGTACTTAAGTAAAAGTACAAATAAACAGACAAAAATGTACTCTAGTAAAAGTATAAGTACCATATTAATGTTTTTNATACAGGAGATTGAAATGAATTTCCTCCACAGGGTAGCTGGACTCTCCCTTATAGATAAGGTGCAAAGTTCAATTATCCGGGAGAGACTCGGAGTAGAACTGAGTAGATGGTCCAGGCATCTGATAAAGATGCTTCATGGGCGCCTCCCTTGGGAGGTGCTTCGGGCATTTCTGACTGGGAGGAGACCCTGGGAAAACTCCAGTGGTGGAGAAAGTACTCAAACACTGTACTTAAGTAAAAGTACAAATAAACAGACAAAAATGTACTCTAGTAAAAGTATAAGTACCATATTAATGTTTTTACTTAAGTAAAAGTAAATAAGTACTTGCTTTTAAAATTACTTAAAATATTAAAGTAAAAGTACTTGCTGAATGTATTACCTAAATGCACTGGTCTACAATATCATTAAATGTGCTTATTGTATGTATATTTTCTGTAATACATTAATAGTGTTGAGTCATTTTAATGAAAATGCTGCATGTTTTTATTGTGTTTACTCTGCGACACAGTTCACACTTGGACTTGTGATTCTGTGTATCAGAATTTCAGGGATGACCTGCAGTTAAATGACATTAAGCAAAATAAGAAAGAGGAATGATTACCTGGTATACCTTTGAAAGTTTTTATTTAACACAAAGCAAAACCAATGTGTCTTTTTAACTGCATTAAAAACATTTAAGTAAAAGTTGTCTGCATGAAAAAAGGAGCATTAGACCTAACAAAGGAACAGGAGCTGATCATTTCAACTCCAGTTTGTCATCAACTCTAATTAAAATACTGTCTAGTCAAACTTGTAATGGATCAAAACAAAAGTGAGCAACATTTCAACTTCCTGGCACCATTTTCAAAACTTGGACATGAGTGTCGAGACATCTCGTCTCACATTCCATGAACTGACACGTTTTAATATTGCAGCAATAATTTCTTGTTCAAGTTCAGAAGAAGTTGGTTTTCAAAGTTTTTTGAGTCCAGTCTGGCTCTTTTGGGAGAGATAATCTGTCCTGCTGTACTGAACAGTCTTTCAATAGTCTTTCAGTAATATTTCAATGATCTTTCAATAATATTTCAATAATATTTCAAGAGTCTTTCAATAAGGCCATGGGTGGTTCTGGCTGAATCTCTGTGGAGGAATCCATTATGGGTGTGTTAGTGGTGCTGAATGATGAAATTTAAATGTACACACATTTGGAAGATTTGTATTTCGGAGTATTAGCCAGCTTTTAAATTTTCCGACAATCGTATTTTCACCAAAATGCCAGAAGACTTAATGAGGAAAGGTCAGCAGATGTTTCACGCTGACTGAAAAACAATCCCACGTCATTGAAGTTGATTCAATTTGCTGTCTGACAAATTGTGATAATTTGATGTAAATATTATTGATGGTAAAAATGTCAGAACCATGCTGTAATAAGTAGAGATGGAACAACGGTGGAGGTTGACCTTCCTCACATGCAGGGGCCCCAGAAGTGAAAAACATTAACTTTCAATTAGCTGTCCCCTCAGGGACAAGTTGATAACCTCATGAAAGATGTTGCTGCTGGAAGGAATCATCAGCTCACAGAAACCATCAGAATGTTGGTGAAAAGTGAGGAGAACGCTCATATAACAATAAAGATGTAGTTTAAAGCCAAATGTAGGCTTGAAACTGCACAGTAATCGTATAGATAAATGTTACAGCTGCTGAAATGTGAAATTTGAAATGAGAAATCTGCTTTTGTACCTGAAACCAACAAATATTCAAAGTATCCAAGTCCAGCTGAGCTCATCTGTGTCTGTTAAAAGTCCATGAGGAAAAAAAAACTGCCACTGATTTAGAATACATAAAAAAGAAATGTGTGATACAAAAATGAATAATATATACAGTATAGACATTTTGTTGACTCATCTCAACATGTTAAAAGGGCAAAAATTATTTGAATAATTACAAATTAAAACTTTTACATTTGTTTTAAAACAAGTCTAAGTCTTGAATAAAAACAGATATCAGCTGCTCTCCTGCATTTCAAAAATTTGAACAAAGATCTTACATGATCTGTTTGTGCTCGGGATATCTGTTGAGGATTACTCATCTATGACTGAACACACCAAATTATAGCTCAATACTGTATATGTAAAATAGACTAAGTTATTGTAAATAATAATATTATACGCCTGTCAAAATGCATTAGGTATTATGGTAAAGTCAATGCCTGCAACTTTTCTTTTGTTCCGCCCATAACTTCTGATCTGCTCAAGATAATTTAACAAACCTTGATGCATATTTGTACTAGCACTTGACAGCGTGACACAATGTTTTCATCACTGCAGCTTCATGGTCAAGGTCACAAATTAAGGTCAAAGGTTATACATGGTCTTTGCTGTTCCATGCTATTGCTATAGTTTACTGATTAGCTGTATAATAGTTTGTCGATGGACGTGTAATGTACTGTATGCAGTACTCTTGATGTATTTTAAGGTTAGTTAGCTGTGGCAGCCTATTTGAATTAAGAATACTTTCATTAAAACAAGCCTTCTGGTTCATGAAATATTTAGCTAACAAACCCTAACGAATGGCATAGACAGGCAAATACATTATCACCCATTGTCAGGAAGGTTGAGCTGTCTATCTCAATAAATCCTCAGTAACATCAAACAACCTTGTGTTACAGTATATTTGTTTCCTTAATGGGATGTTTAATCTGTTAAACTTATATGCAATGGATTTTTTTAAATACTGTATAATAAAAAATGTTAGATCTCTGTCAGTCTCCTATTAGAGTTTGTAGATGAGCAGGGATTTCCCTCTTGTGTTGCAGAAGTTCTACAGGTGCCATGGAGGAGGATCGTCTTTGACCCTTGTATTGTCCTTTAACTTTAAAACCATTCATGTTCGTTAGGAGGGAAATCAACTGCCTTATTTTACTGCTTCAAAGTATTTTAGAGCCATTTCAGCCTGAAATAAAAGTATCAAATTTAAAATATCAATTTTTATTATTTTAACTCTTTAAGGGTCTTTTGTTAAAAACAAAAATATATATTTATTTTATGGCAATTTCTGAACTGTTTTAAAATAAATAATAATCAATATAAAAGGCATTTTCCCCCATTAGTATGCCCAAAAGGATTTTTTTAACCTTTTTTATTATTCCAGTTCTGACTTTTGTGAAGCCCCTCCAGACCATCGAACCCTTCAGAAGAATTAGGCCTGTTTTCTGTCAATTTGTTTGTGTCTCCTGTGGAACATGGAGGTGTTTTTCATATTTTCTTCATCTTTTTTAAACTCAGTCCTTAGTAGAATCACAACTTTCTAAATTGTTTTTCGTGTGCATGGATACAGATAAAAGTGAGCTGCAGGTGCATGGTCCACTGGCTAATTACTTCCTGTTGTAGTGATACAACCTTGACCTTTGAAACACTTCTCTGATCGCTCTCAGTAGTCAAAGTCAAAGTCAACTTTATTGTCAGAACTGCAATATGTACAGGACATACACAGGATTGAAATTGCGTTTCTCTCAGTCCCTCGGTGCAACAGTAACCATCTAAACACTAAACACTAAAACATTTAATAAACATAAGCATAAAATAGTAAAAGTGTAACACTGTCCTGAGTTTTTTCATAGTAGTATAAAAGTATGAAAATTTACACCAACACTGAAACACCAAACACCCCTAAAACACCAAACACCCAATGAACATAAGCATAAAATGAAATAATAAAAGTGTAATACTGTCCTGAGTTTTTGCATAGTAGTATAAAAATGACTTTTTTGGGAGTTACTCCTGAAGGGACAGTAATAGTGGTTGAATGAGTACATAATTTTTAAACTTGACATTTTCATAAATAAACTCGAGTAGTACTTGAGTAGTCGATGACGTCATATGAACTTAAGATACAAAATAAATAAATAAAAATGCATCAAAACGTCATTATTTACCCAAAAAAAATACCAACAAAACATTGGGAGCATTTATTATGCTCCTATCATTTATCATACTGCAGATAAGTCACAGGAAAAACAAAACTATTAGTTATTATTATTATTATTATTAAAATGCCATAGTGAAAGTAACGTCAAAAACGAAACTTTAAAACAAGTGGGGTGTTCACCACACCGCATCTCCGCCTGCAGTGCTGTGCAATTAGGTTTACTTTTAGAGATTATTGTGTTTATAGGTTTTTAATAGGTTTAGAGATGAATATTTGTTGCTTTTTGTTTGTGATTTGTGGTTCGGTCGATTGAACCCCGTGTTATATGTGACCTGCAATGCAACACTACCCCCTCCTGTCACAATCTACAGTGGTCAGAGAAACGAAAATCAACAGGAAGTTGATTCAATGAGTAGCGCATTTTATAAAATTATAAACTGTTTTACCTTTTTGACGAGACTGGGCCTGCTCCATACATCCGTGCGCACAAAGAAATCCATTTTGTAGTGTCTACTAAAAACTACCCCACGCTCTGTGCGAATCATGTGACATGTGACGTAATGACGTCAGTACGACGTGATGACGTCACTACGAGTACTCGAGAGGGACAAAAAGACCTCGATAGAACTTTTAGGACTTGATCTGTCGAGTACTCGGGTACTCTGTTAAAGCACTAGACAGTAATACTTTTATTACTTTTAATTTGAATCAAAAATTACAAATTAAGTCACCCAGAGACTTCGTTTAATTTTTGTTAATTCAAATGTCATCAAATGAATAACCTTGTGTTACTTGTATAAGCATTATTGAATTCAATGTTTGATAGTCAAAAACTGTTTAATTCAAACAGTTTGAGTTGAAAATCCAATATTATTTCAAAATGTTGATCATGATTCATTTTTCTTCTCAAACCTGCAGTAGAGATACGGTGACACTGTTTATCTCATTTTAGTTTGAGCTCAAGACAATAATCCTCACAAGAGACATTTGTTTTTGTCCTATTTAATAATCAAGATGAATAATATCTGTTTTTGCTATTATCATTAATAAGTTTCAATGTGTGATGCTGTGATGACGTTTTGTTTTAATCAAACCAACAAGTCAACAGTGTTTTGCTTAAAGTGTTAAGGCAAATGAATCAGTTTTTAATAATAAAATACTGGCATCTGAAACCAACACTTTATCCTTCTGACATAAACTAATCTCTTGACCCCCTTTCAACGTGTTGATGTCATCCTCACATCCTCTTCTGATGCCATTCGGCCAATCAGAAAGGACTCGTTTTTCTGGGTCAAGCCTCAGTTTAAAGGTTCCACTTTTTCTTCTTTCTTGAGTTGCTAGGAGGAAGTTGACTTGAAATGACTTTCTCTTTTAAGCTGAGAACTTGGACCAAGCGTCAACGGTCCAGTTCAACAGCCAAAGTTAACAGCAAGACTGTTGTTAACTCACCTGAGCTCTAAGCTCTGACTTTAAGAAATTCCTTTAAGGAATCTTTTGTCTTGAAGAATCAACCAGACCACCGTTACTTCGGTGGGTCAAAGGCAGACGTGAGAAGCTACAATCTAAATAGACTGAACTCTTCGGACTTCAAGGATCCACCCGTTCTTGGCAGACCGCCAAAGGTAACAAGTCGTTGATTGTTTACCCACCGGACATATGTCTAGCTGGAGACCGCATGGAGAACGTGTCATGTTTCTGGTCATAAACATCCAAGATAGTTCACCTCCTCTTTTCCACCTTTCCTCCTTCTCATGCTAAAAACTTCCCTGAAAGCCTTACCTATTTTATTACAAACTAAGTTAAAAGTGCCTGCAGAAATAAGTAAATGTCATCTTTTACTTGTCTGTTTTATCTAAATTTGAATCTGCCTACAGTTAGTTATAGGAAACTAATCGATCATGAACATATGTTGTGATGTAATTTAATGATTTGTTAATTAAATGATTCAGTTCATAAATTGATGTTTCATGTCTTTACATCTCATCATCTGGTCACATTTATCTGTTTAAATCCTGAAAAAGAGAGAACTCGTTTAATATTGATGATAAGTTTGTGTCAGATAAAATCTACTCAATCTTTCATCTGGAATATTGTATAGTCAGCAAAACTGACCGGTGCAATATCCCTACACTGTCTTGGCCCAAACTCAAGGCAGTCAGCTGTTGTCAGCTGTGAAGCATCTTACTCTGCAGCGCATGCATGTGAAACAGATTTTTAGCACTAAATGTTTATCTGTGCACATTACAAGTGAATTTTTGCTCTTTACAGCCAAACTAAAACAATTTTGTCCAACGATATGACTCGAGAGTCTGCAAACACTCTGTTCTGGAAAGACGCCTCTTCTGCGGCAAGTTGAACTTTGTCTCAGTACAGTTAAGTAGTCCCTCGCTACTTTGCTATTCATTTGTCTCAGACTTGCTGTATCGTGGTTTGTTTAAGTACAGTACTGTACATGTACTTTTTTAAAAGTGCTACCATTTTGTAGTTTTCTTTTGTTAAGCCGTCACTGTTTTGCCAGTCTACAGAACTACAGTACGTTACCCAGAAGCCATCAGTTCACTTCCCAGAAGCCAACACTGCTTCCAACTGCTGTTTGCTGCAAATGTAGGGAAAGTTTTGCAGCAAAGTCAGAAGTTCTGTAAGTTATGTTGCTCACAGGACTGACAGGAAAGTCACAAATCATCCTGATGAACTCATCCTTTAAGTTGTATCTTCACTGCTGAGTAGCTGGGCTGCAGTTGATCCAGAATCAGTGTGACCCGGATCCTGGGAGATGCAGGCGACAGACGGCTGCAGGGTTCACTCAGGTTCTGGTCACGCGGTGCATGGCCGGACCGAACCAGAGGTGGAGGATTAAATCCTGGGGAGCCTTAAGGCCCAGATATAGCTCTGCGTTCGGCTGTACGCCGCTCTACATCGTACGTACGCAGAGGCACAAGCGTACCCCCGTAGGGCACGTCTGCGCCAAGCTCAAATTTTACGACCGCGTACGCGAGCGCGTTGTCTCACAATAAACTGCCCGGCGCCGGACTGTTTTGTATGAGACACAAATGTATTAAATTCCCCTTCTTCATCCCTGATCTGGCCTTTTCTTTTGTTTGTTTTTTGCCAAAAGTCAAGTGATCGCTTCCTCCTCCGCTGACTCCATGACTGAAATGATGAGGAAATGAATGAATTTGTCACGAGCGAACTAAACTCATGTCCAAAGTGGCTGCGCGAGGTTCTACAGATTTCCTGGTGTTCTGGTGTGCTGGACCAGTGCTCCCTGTTTTTATTTTATTTTTTAGAACTTTTTATTAACATACAAACACAGAATACCGCAGCGGCAGAAGCTGTGTGAAGTGTCTTTTTTTCCCCCACCCGACCTGTCAATCAATTCAGTAGGCGTGTCAACAAATGACCAATCAGCGACCTCAATTTGTCCCGTAGCTAAACGTTCCGCCCTGCTGTTGCTCAAATGACGTCAAGAATTTGGAGCGAAAATGCGAGAATTAACGCAAAAACGAACGCAGAGCTGTGCTTGTGAACGTGCGCGTTCTAGAGCGGCGTACAGGCTGTACGCAGAGCTATATCTGGGCCTTCATGCCAGGTTCCCACCAAACGCGTCTTGAGCAGCAAAAATGCTCCCGACACGCGGTGTTGGCTGCTTGTCAACAGATGTCTGTTCACACCGAACGCGTCTGAAGACGCGCAGTGGGAGGAGCGTCTTGGTCCTTTTCCGGTCGGGTTTGTTTTTCCACCCGACAAGTGTTAGCAGTATGCCACAGTATTTAGGTGACTATTGTTTACCGAATCTTAGAACAATAAAC
Organism: Garcialebias charrua; assembly: GCA_038048925.1. Taxonomy (NCBI): domain Eukaryota; kingdom Metazoa; phylum Chordata; class Actinopteri; order Cyprinodontiformes; family Rivulidae; genus Garcialebias; species Garcialebias charrua. Next base: position 6,698 of record JBBPBX010020286.1, on the reverse strand, counting down.
CAATAATACAAAAAAAGTGCCTAACTAGTATTAAATTTCAAAAGTGTATGTGTGTAACATGACCGGTTTAAAATCTACAAATAATGTATTTGCTCAGTCAACTCAGTGCATGTATACATATGGATATGTATATATACACATTCCAAAATGCATTTATTAAATCTGTAACTATATGTATGTCCCGTCGTCGTTGCGTCATCACATAGCAGAGTCTCTCCCGATTGGTTGCTGCTATGCGGCGAGCAGCCAAAGTAGGTCAAAGTTCAATTTGTTGAACTCGAGCAGCCGCTGCTCTGGAAGTGCCGCATGCACGGAAAAAGAACTACCGCACCCTCCCGCGCTGCTCAAACTGCTCAAAACGCGCCGCATCACGCTGCGCTGCTCCTAGACGCACGGTCACCATAGACTTTGCATGTAAACTGGCTGCTTTGGATGCTCAAAACGCGTTTGGTGTGTACCCGGCGTTACTCCTGGAGCAGCAGCATGTGCACATCAAGCTGGATAGAGCAGTGGGCTTCAGTAATGCTGTACTGGGACTTATTTCATCTATCAGGTTGGACCGGAACCGAGACGCTCCTGTACTGCAGAGCCTGGTAAGTAAAATTTAGTAGCTATATAATTAAAATTAGTAGAGGACTGATTTGTGAGCTTCATCGTTGCAGGGTAGGTATGCAGAAACTAACCGAGTCGGAATAAAGCACAGTTAGAACAGAACTGAGCCACTGCTGTTCTGCAAGTAAAATTTAGTAATGTATGTTGTTAAAATGATGTAGGTTTAAGAGTTTAGAACATTCCAAGAGTGTGGGAAGGGTTTCTAAAGCCTTAATATAAAGTTTACTGTACTTGAACTTGAACTTGGACTACTGTCCAGGGTATGAGGGACTATTGTATATTTTAATTTTCAGAGGCTCTTAAACATAAAAGCAGACCTCCATCTAGTGGACTAATATAAACACTGAAAGTACAGTAAAAAAATAAAATAAAATAAAAAAAACATCACTGACAGGAATGCATTATGTTATATGACAATTTTTCATTCATTCAACCTTTATTTAGGCAGGATAATCCCATTGAGCCTCGAGGACTCATTTACAAGAGAGACCTGGTTTCAACAAAGAATGATGACAACAGCAACAATAGACTTTCCTTGGACAACCAACAATAGACATCATAAGAGAGAAATACAGATTTTTTTACAAGTTAAAACAAAGATGTCAAAGTAGCAAAACAGACAGATTATAAGGGAAATGTACAAAATCAAAAACAAGAACATGTCTGCATTGGTTTTTGCCAGGATTCCAACAGATTCTTAAAGCCATTTAGAGAGGTCAAGGTCGAGAGCTTCAGATCTTTTTGTAAGATATTCCAGGAAGCAGGAGAAGAGTAGGAGAAGGCCCTTTTGCCAAGTTCAGTCCTCACTGAGGAACACTGCAGGTAATCATGTCCTGAGAGCACACGCTGTAGCTGCGCTCACACAGAGACATGTAGAAGGAGATGTTTGAAGGCAGCAGACCAAGAAGTGATTTAAAGATGAAAATGTACCAGTGGAAGAGTCTGCGTGAGGTTAATGATGTCCAGTTAACCAGTGAATACAGGGTGCAGTGGTGGGTACGATAATCACAACCAGTTATGAATCTTAGTGCACCATGATAGACAACATCCAACATCTGCAGGGTGCGTGTGGGAGCATTCATGTAGATAATGTCACCGTAATCAATGGAGGGAAGGAAAGTCACAGTTACAAGGTGTTTCCTAACATTCAGAGTTAGACAGGATCTGTTTCTGAAAAAGAAAAGACAATAAAGGGATTAAAAATTGTACAAATTTACAGTGTATTTAATGAAGCTGATTTCCCCCCTCTGAAACATCAAAGTCAAAGTCAAAGTCAACTTTATTGTCAGAACTGCAATATGTACAGGACATACACAGGATTGAAATTGCGTTTCTCTCAGTCCCTCGGTGCAACAGTAACCATCTAAACACTAAAACATTTAATAAACATAAGCATAAAATAGTAAAAGTGTAACACTGTCCTGAGTTTTTTCATAGTAGTATAAAAGTATGAAAATTTACACCAACACTGAAACACCAAACACCCCTAAAACACCAAACACCCAATGAACATAAGCATAAAATGAAATAATAAAAGTGTAATACTGTCCTGAGTTTTTGCATAGTAGTATAAAAAGTATAAAAAGTATATCTATAAAATAAACTGAAGGTTCTAGCATTGACATTTGCAAAGAGTGGCACAGCAGCATATGAGTTAATGTACACAGTATATGTATGAGGTAGTTGATGTTGGTATATGAGGCAAAGTGGCATATGCAGTAAGGCACATAAGGCACATTTGGCATCCTTAGATAAGGCTAGTCAGAGAATACTGTATATGTATCAGCAGTAGTGTAGATATAAAAGTAGTGTAAATGTAAACAGTAGTAATAAATGTAAAACAGTAGTAATAAATGTAAACCGTATTAATAAATGTAAACAGTGAATGTAAACAGTAGTATGACTATAGGCAGTAATGTAATACAAACATTAGTGCAAATATGAGAAGTAGTGCAAACTGAATGAGCACATGACCGAGAGTTTAGTGAATAACCCGTTTGATGACACAGAGTCCAGTGTTAAAATCTTTGTGTTGAGTGGTAATGTGTGAGAAAGTTTTTTGTGTTAAGGCAGTTCAAATGGGAGGGGAGGCAGAGCAGGCAGAGTGTTTAGCATTCTGACTGCCTGATGAACAGAGCTGTCTCTCAGTCTGCTGGTTCGAGCCTGGAGACTCCTCAGTCTCCTCCCTGATGGCAGCAGTCTAAAGCAGCTGTGTAGTGGGTGTGTGGGATCACCTGCCATGCAGAGGGCTTTCCGAGTGAGGCGTTTGCTGTGTAAGTCCTGCAGTGAGGGCAAGGAGGTGCCGACGATCTTCTCAGCTGCTCTCAACATGAAGGTGTAATAAAGTTACTGTGAGATTATGAGCACATTTGAAGAAATTCTGACAAAAGAAAAAAGTAGACGCATTTTTAGGTTTTGTCAGTTAAAAAATCACTTTTGTTGACTGCACCAAAATGAATTAATAAATAAAAACACGGACAAAATAGTCATGTAGATGCAGACATGTAAAATTAAACCTGAACCAGTTTGTGTCCAAACTAAACCATAATAAGACAGAACTTTCAATAATAAATATAGCCTAAAGGAGAAATTCACCTCTTGGAGGTGAATTAGCCTGAAGCATCAACACTTTTGTTTTGAATATCCAAGTTAAGCTGAAATCTTTTGGCTACGGTTTATACATTTTAACTTTTAGCATCTGGCACAATTAAAAGATGGTTTGCATGTGTTTGATTGGCTGTTAGCAAAATATCCCATTAACCAGAGGACGGATTAAAAACAACTATCAGATGTACATTTACAGCTGATTAACTTTTAGAGCAGGGGTCACCAACCTTTTCAAAACTGAGAGCAACTTCGTGGGTAGGGAGTCTTACAAAGGGCAAAAGTTTGATAAACTCTTCGGAAATAACAAAGCATAAATTGAAAAAAAAATGTATAATAAACATATTTTTAAGAACATATTTTTAAGATAGACATTTGAAAATACATATAAATACAAAAAAAAGAATAACAACTGAATAAAATGAAATTTTAAATGCAGCTTAGTAGTGAGTTGTGCTATTTTTAGAACGGGTCCGCGGGCACCTCAAATGGTCCTTGGGGGCACCTGGGTGCCCGCGGGCACTGTGTTGGTGACCCCTGTTTTAGAGTAAACCCAATTCAAGATGGCTGCCACAGATAATGAACCTTGGCCAAAATAAAAATGGCTCCAACTTGGTCAGTTTACAGATATTGAGCTAAGCTATTTGGTGTGGTAGAAGCTGAGAGTCATCATCAGGTTAAAAACACACTCACAGACCACAAATCTTTGTTACAATCTTTTGAATGCAGAGAAAATCAATTCCTTCAACAAATACTACTTTCTTATACATTTCTTTATGCGTTTATCCATCTTCTTCCGCTTATCCGGGGTCGGGTCGCGGGGGTAGCAGCCTAAGTAGGGAGGCCCAGACTTCCCTCTCCCCAGCCACTTGGAGCAGCTCCTCCGGGGGAATCCCAAGGCGTTCCCAGGCCAGCCGAGAAACATAGTCCCTCCAGCGCGTCCTGGGTCTTCCTCTGGGTCTCCTCCCGGTGGGACATGCCCGGAACACCTCACCAGGGAGGCGTCCAGGAGGCATCCTAACCAGATGCCCGAGCCACCTCAACTGGCTCCTCTCGATGTGGAGAAGCAGCGGCTCTACTCCGAGTCCCTCCCGGATGACTGAGCTTCTCACCCTATCTCTAAGGGAGAGTCCAGCCACCCTGCGGAGAAAACTCATTTCAGCCGCTTGTATCCGAGATCTTGTTCTTTCGGTCATAACCCAAAGCTCATGACCATAGATGAGGGTGGGAACGTAGATCGATCGGTAAATTGAGAGCTTTGCCTTTTGACTCAGCTCTCTCTTCACCACGACAGACCGGTACAGCGCCCGCTTCACTGCGGACGCTGCACCTATCCGCCTATCGATCTCACGCTCCAGTTTTCCCTCATTCGTGAACAAGATCCCGAGATACTTAAACTCCTCCACTTGGGGCAGGACCTCCTCCCCGACCCGGAGAGGGCATGCTACCCTTTTCCGGCTCAAGACCATGGCCTCGGATTTGGAGGAACTGATCCTCATCCCGGCCGCATCACACTCGGCTGCAAACCGCTCCAGTGAAAGTTGTAAATCACGAACTGATGAAGCCAGTAGGACCACATCATCTGCAAAAAACAGAGAAGCGATTCTAAGGCCACCAAAACGGATCCTCTCAACACCTTGGCTGCGCCTAGAAATTCTGTCCATAAAAGTTATGAACAGAATCGGTGACAAAGGGCAACCTTGGCGGAGTCCAACTCTCACCGGAAACGAGCCTGACTTACTACCGGCAATGCGGACCAAGCTCTGACACCGGTCGTACAGGGACCTAACAGCCCTTATCAAAGGGCCTGGTACCCCATACTCCCGGAGTACCCCCCACAGAACCCCCCGAGGGACGCGGTCGAATGCCTTCTCCAAGTCCACAAAGCACATGTAAACTGGTTGGGCAAACTCCCACGCACCCTCCAGGACCCTGTTGAGGGTGTAGAGCTGGTCCAGTGTTCCACGACCAGGACGAAAACCACACTGCTCCTCCTGAATCCGAGGTTCGACTATCCGACGGACCCTCCTCTCCAGAACCCCTGAATAGACCTTACCAGGGAGGCTTAAGAGTGTGATCCCCCTATAGTTGGAACACACCCTACGGTCCCCCTTTTTGAATAGGGGAACCACCACCCCAGTCTGCCAATCCAAGGGAACTGCCCCCGATGTCCACGCGATATTGCAGAGTCGCGTAAGCCAACACAACCCTACAACATCCAGAGCCCTAAGGAACTCCGGGCGAATCTCATCCACCCCCGGAGCCTTGCCACCGCGGAGCTTTTTAACCACCTCGGCGACCTCAGCACCAGAGATCGGAGAACCCGACCCAAAGTCCCCAGGCTCCGCTTCCTCAGTGGAAGACGTGCCAGTAGGATTGAGGAGGTCTTCGAAGTATTCCGCCCACCGACTCACAACATCCCGAGTTGAGGTCAGCAGCACGCCACCCCCACCATAAATGGTGTTGGTCGCGTACCTCTTTCCCCCCCTGAGACGCCGGATGGTGGACCAGAATCGCCTCGAAGCCGTACGGAAGTCATTCTCCATGGCCTCTCCGAACTCCTCCCACGCCCGAGTTTTTGCCTCAGCAACCACCCGAGCCGCATGCCGCTTGGACTGCCGGTACCTATCAGCTGCTTCCGGGGTCCCACAAGCCAAAAAGGCCCAATAGGACTCCTTCTTCAGCCTGACAGCATCCCTCACTGCCGGTGTCCACCACCGGGTTCGAGGGTTGCCACCACGACAGGCACCAACAACCTTGCGGCCACAGCTCCGATAAGCTGCCTCGACAATAGAGGCGCGGAACACGGCCCACTCGGACTCCATGTCCCCCGCCTCCCTCGGAACGTGTTCAAAGCTCTCCCGGAGGTGGGAGTTAAAGCTCCGTCTTACGGGAGACTCTGCCAGACGTTCCCAGCAGACCCTCACAATACGTTTGGGTCTGCCAGGTCTGACCGGCATCCTCCCCCACCATCGGAGCCAACTCACCACCAGGTAGTGGTCAGTTGACAGCTCCGCCCCTCTCTTCACCCGAGTGTCCAAGACATGCAGCCGCAGATCAGATGAGACGACAACAAAGTTGATCATCGAACTGCGACCTAGGGTGTCCTGGTGCCAAGAGCACATGCGTTATGCGTTTATTTTAAACTATTTGTTTTTTGCCAGTTTATTTATTTTTAAATGGGTCAACTAAAAGTCCTGTTTTACTTTGTATACTAAAAGGCATTTTCTAGAAGTTTTCTGGGATCATTTCTTTCCTAAATGGATTATATTGGAAATTGTGCTTTTCGTTGTAATGATCTGCTTCATGAAGACCTTCAGTCCCAGTAAATGTTACCGCTCAGTACATCAAATATACTCACCAGTAATGGTCGGTAAAATGAACACAGTGATTTTGACACGTTTACACATTTATTACCTTGGACTGTTCAGAGAACAGATGTTTCACATATTTATATGTTTCTAGAAAGCCTTAAGGTTGTA
>JBBPBX010020285.1:22626-43537 GCA_038048925.1 Garcialebias charrua | reverse complement strand
GACTTCAGGAAGAGGGATGCCCAACATGCCCCTCTGACCATCAACAGCACCGCAGTGGAGAGAGTGGACAGCACCAAGTTCCTGGGAGTGCATGTCTCATGCCCCTTTTCCACTTGCTCGGCCCAGAGCGGCTCAGTCTGGTCCGGTCTGGTTCAGTTCGGCTCGGCTCACATGTAGGTTTGTTTCCATTCACTTACTGCAGCCCTTCTGTGGGCGGGGTGTAGAATCTCACTCGTCCTACCACGTGGTGGCGGTAGTGTTACCTCAAGCTATTTACTAGCCACCACTAAACGTTAGAAGAAGAACACCCTGCAAGACCTTGTCTCACCACCTGTTGGCGGTAATGTCCCTTGAGCTATTTAATGCTCTAATATTACTTTATAGACTTTTCAGCTTGTTTTAAACCCATGTGTTTTCCATTTTGTTTCTTTATAATAAAGATTATTCTCATATATGCACAAGGATCCTGTTAACATTGCTTAACACATCAATCGCACTGCCCTGTAATCAGTTAAACTATTTTTACAGTAAGGTACAGATTAGGAATTAATTAGGTTTGAATTGGCCCTGTAATATTAAATGTTTGTATTTCATTAAATTTAAACGGTAATATTTTGTCAGGGATAATTCAAAGTCAAATGCAAAAGGATAATTTGGTTTAAACTGTCCGTTAAACATTAAAAGCATGTTTCTTTAAACGTAAAAACAAAGTATTAATAATTAAATGTTTGTTGATCAGGAAACTCGTTTAGGCATCCAAGAACAGCTTCATCGGTGTTGATGGCGACGTCTGTGCATCCTTGGAAAAGCTGCTGCACCACGACCCGACATCAGGAAGGATGGATGGATGGATGGGTTGATGTTGACGTATTTGACGTCTGTGCATCCTTGGAAAAGCTGCTGCACTACCCATGACACGACATCAGGAAGGATGGATGGATGGCTGTTCAAATCTAATAATCTTTTTTCTTATGATTCTTTAAAGGTCAAATGCAAATGGAAAATATTCTTAACTTCCAGTATGTTTTTAAACAAACACTATACTGTACACACTTAACATTGTAAAATATGTTTAGGAAATTATTGTTCAATGAGACCACTTAAGAAAAAAAAGTTTATTATGAAAACTAAGAAGTGAAAAAAGCACAAAAATAAATACTGCATACACCTAAATGATTTTTTTCTTGTTGTCTCATGTGCTTCCTCCAGAAGACAAAAGTTGATAAATTCTGGTGTTGACTTCTTCGTCTTAACTGTAAAAAAAGAAAAACATGGTTACCGGTAATTCAGTCTAGAAACAGTTTTATATGTAGATATATTTTATAAGATATATATACATATATCAAATATATCAGAAACCACAAAGCAGATATTTTTCAAACCAACACAGTGTAATCACTACATGTTTATATACACACTGTAAGCTGTTGAAGTTATTTGAATTAAAATTCGATTTTTTATAGACATAAGTGTGTCGACCTGGCTTGTTTTTTTTCTACTAGTATTTAACACATTATATCTTATATCTCAGAAACCACAAAACAGATATTTTTCAAACCAACAGAGTGTAATCACTACATGTTTATGTGCATACTGTAAGCTGTTGGAGTTATTTGAATTAAAATTCGATTTTTTAATAATTTATTTTCGTAGCACATGTGATAGGTTTGGAATTAGTCAAAACAAATCAATTTAAATCCAGCAGATTTGACCACAACGTGACATTAAGGACTTGTTAACCTGAGGAACCCTCGTGGTATAAAGCCAGCTATGAAATATATTTTTTAAGCTTTTATTTAGCTACATTTAAAAGAAAGAACGCCGATCGACCCCACCCGCGCGTGCATGTGATGTGCACGTGTCGACCTACTTTGTTAAATCCAGCTGATTTGACCACAACGTGAAATTATTAAGGAACTGTTAAGCTCAAGCACCCTCTTGATATAACGTCAGCTATGAAATATATTTTTTAAAGCGTTTATTTAGCTACATTATAGAAATAAAGACGGCTCACGTGCGCGCGCGGGCGCGCGCGTGCACGTGGCGAAACTACTTTTTTAAATCCTGCCGTTTTGACAACAACGTGAAATTATTAAGGAATAGTTCGGCTTAAGACACATGTTTGCTGTAATTTTAAATACAAATAATTGTTTTTACCGTGTTAATCTTGTAAAGTCCTTCGGTGTTTGTTCCCTCGCGGCAGCCACTTCCTCAAACTCAGTCCAGCCTCCAACCCACGGTACGGGTCCAGCCGGCCTCGGCCCTGCTCTGAGATGAGTCCGGAATCTTGGCGCGGCGCCGCGCATCTGTGAGGTGGAAATGCTCTCCAACGCGCGCTTGGCACGCAAATATGACGTCACATCCGACCCGGGCCACCAAGTGGAAAAGGGGCATAGGACCTGTCCTGGAGCAGGAACACTGCATCACTGGCAAAGAAGGCTCACCAGCGTCTCTACTTTCTCCGCAAGCTGAAAAGGGCTGGAGCTTCAACCCCCATCATGTGCACCTTCTACAGAGGTGCCATAGAAAGTGTCCTGACCAGCTGCATCACTGTGTGGTTTGGTGCATGTACTGCATCCTGCCGCAAGAGCCTCCAGCGCATTGTGAGAGCAGCTGAGAAGATCGTGGGCACCTCCTTGCCCTCACTGCAGGACTTACACAGCAAACGCCTCACTCGGAAAGCCCTCTGCATGGCAGGTGATCCCACACACCCACTACACAGCTGCTTCAGACTGCTGCCATCAGGGAGGAGACTGAGGAGTCTCCAGGCTCGAACCAGCAGACTGAGAGACAGCTCTGTTCATCAGGCAGTCAGGATGCTAAACACTCTGCCTGCTCTGCCCCCTCTCCCATTTGAACTGCCTTAACACTAAAACTTTCTCACACATTACCACACAACACAAAGATTTTGGCACTGGACTCTGTGTCATCAGACGGGTTATTCACTAAACTCTCGGTCATGTGCTCATACAGTTTGCACTACTTCTCATACTTGCACTGATGTTTGTATTGCATCGCTGCCTATAGTCATGGTACTGTTTACATTCTCTGTTTACATTTATTAATACTGTTTACTTTTATTACTACTGCTTATATTTAATTGCTACTGTTTACATTTACACTACTCTAATATCTGCACCGCTGCTGATACATATACAGTGTGCTCTGACCGGTCTTGTTTAGGATGCCCAATGTGCCTTACTGCATATGCCACTTTTTGCCTCTATAACAACATCAACTACTACCTCGTGCATGTACTGTGTACATTAACTCATACGCTGCTTTGCCACTTTGCAAATGTCAATGCTAGAAACCTTTAGTTTATTTTAGTTATACTTTTTATACTCTTTTTTTATACTAGTATGCAAAAACTCAGGACAATATTATGTTCATTAAATGTTTAATGTTTTAGTTTTAGAGTTGGTGTAAATTTTCATACTCTTATACCACTATGCAAAAAACTCAGGACAGTGTTAGTTTTACTATTTTATGCTTATGTCTATTATTATATGTTTCAGTGTTTCAATGTTTAGATGTTTACTGTTGCACCGAGGGACTGAGAGAAACGCAATTTCGGTCCTGTGTATGTCCTGTACAGTACATATTGCAGATCTGACAATAAAGTTGACTTTGACTTTGACTACAATGAACAGTCTGACGAACAAATACATTACACTATGATGATGTGTGATGAATCAGAACTAAAATTATATAATGTTGAAGAGGTAATTGAATTTTTTTCATTTCCATCTATAAATGAAAGTACATATTACTGTATAATGAAAAACAGTTCGATAATATTAAAATAACAAATGGAAGTCTCTCCATTATTTACTTTAATTGCAGAAGTAGTAATGCAAGTATATCAAAGATAACAGCTTACTTAATGTGATTTTCAAATGTAAGATTGGAGTCCATTTTTATTCCAAGATTAGTAACAGAGGTGGAGAGGGGGATGACTTGTCCAGAAAAGGAAATTGTTGTTATAGTTGATGTTTGTACCTGGTGAGGGGTGCCAATCAGTATGGCCTCAGTCTTGGAGCAGTTTAATTGAAGAAAGTTCTGATTCATCCATGCCCTAATTGCCTCCAGGCAGGCAGAGAGGGCAGTGAGTGAAGATGGAGATGACAAGGTGGAAGATGAGGATGCTCCAGTCCTGATGTAAAGCTGTGTATCGTCGGCATAACAGTGAAAAGAAATGTTGAACTGATTAATAATTTGACCTAAAGGCAGCATGTAAAGGAAATCATATCAAAGGAAATAAATTTAAACTGTACATTGAATTTGTGAAAGTACAGTACTGATGTATTTAGAGTCAGTCTTATTACCCAGATCAATGTTGAAGTCATCCAGTGGTGTAGTCTAACTATTTGTAGTGGGTATACTGTGCTTAGAAACCTTTGTACACTGGTTAGTACAATGTACTGTAATCGTCAATGTACTTTTAGATTTTTAAGCATATTGAACATTTTCAAATTTCTCTGATGCTTATACTTTAATAAATGTACAACAAACTTTGTAAAACAGTTGGCTTTGTATTAAAAACATGTTGTAGAATTTATAAAACTGTATCAAAGCAAAGCTCTGTGTACCGATAGATTGTTACAGAAGCGTTTAGCATGTTACTAACATGTGCCTAATTATATGTCATGTATTACTGGGCACTTTTAAGTGGGTATACTGAAATTCTTAAGCTTTTCTAGTGGGTATACTCCATATATCCGAGTATCGCGTAGACTACACCACTGAAGTCATCACATAGAAAAACTGTTTTGGTTCCTCTCTTTTCTAACAACTCCAGGATTCTATCAGTGAATAACTCTATATTTGACCCAGGTGATCGATACACACAGCTTATTACGAAGTTTTTTCATTTTTGTTCATTATTTCTACAGTTATCATTTCCATTAAATTATCTACAACTATAGACATGTCACCAATTGCACCAATGCAGCAAGGATCTTGTTGAGAGTTCGTAAATTTGAACATATTACACCCATTCTCCATAACCTTCATTGGCTTCCTGTCGCCTACAGAATTCAGTACAAAACTGCTCTCATTACACATCAATGCTTACACGGAACTTCACCAGATTATCTGAAGGATATTCTTATTCCATACTCATCCACCCGTTCGCTGCGGTCACAGAACAGCAATCTCCTTCACATTCCGAGAACCAAATTAAGGACCATGGGAGACCGGGCTTTCAGTGTGGCTGCCCCCCGCCTGTGGAACTCTCTTCCTGACTGTCTAAGAGCCCCACAGTCTGTGGTTGACTTTAAGAGCGGCTTGAAGACCTTTCTTTTCGACCAAGCATACTCTACCTCCTCATGATTCTACTTTTGATCTTAGCTGATATTGTTATTGATTTTAATTGTTTTATTATTTGTTTTATTGACATTTAATTCTGTTGCTCCTTGTAGCACTTTGAGATTTTCATTAATGAAAAGTGCGTTATAAATTGAATTCATTATTATTATTATTATTATTATTATCAAATCCAACGGGAATAACAACGCATAGTTCTACAATAATTGATAATATTTTCACAAACTTAACAGATGAAAAAATAATAAGTTGTATTTTGATGGGTGATTTGACTGATCATTTACCAGTTTTTACAATTCATAATAAAGAAGATAGTATTACAAGACTGATTATAAGAATGAAAAAAAATAATAAACACATCTAAAAAAGCATTAGATATATTTAAAGATGACTTGAAAAAACAAAATTGGAATGATGTGTATGTGGATGACGTAAACAAATCATATGATGAGTTTATGAACATTTTGGATGTTTTGTATAAAAAAAATTGTGTGCAAAAAAATTATACTAAGAAACGTACTATCGATCAACCGTGGATGACGACAGGATTGAGAAACGCATGCAAGAAAAATAACCATCTGTATTCTTGTTTCTTGAAGAACAGAACTCCTGAGGCGGAAAATAAATACAAAAAGTATAAAAATAAATTAACGGGAATTATAAAAAAGAAAAACAAAAGAGAGAATATTATAGTGAACTATTACATAAAACAAATGGTGATATGAAGGCAACTTGGAGAGTGATGAACAGTGTTTTGAACAAACACAAAAATAAAATGAGCTTGTCTCAGTATTTTGTGAACAATAAGGATGAAATACAAGAAGAACATGAAATTGTAAATGGATCAAATAATTATTTTGTGAACGTGGGACCATACCTTGCAAAAACAATTCCATTAGTTGATAAAGATGTGTGTCACTTAATCAAAGGTTGTGAAAACACTGTTTCTACATGAAATTGATAAAGATGAAATAATGATAGTAGTTAAACATTTTGCAAATAAAAGATCTAAGGACTAGGTTGATATGGATATGATGGTTGTAAAGGACATAATAAGTCATGTTATTGAACCGTTTACATACATATGCAATTTGTCTTTTTCCACGGGTGTATTCCCTGAAAATATGAAAGTAGCAAAGGTAGTCCAATCCATCCATCCATCCATCCATTTTCGTCCACTTATCCGGGGTCGGGTCGCGGGGGTAGCAGCCTAAGTAGGGAGGCCCAGACTTCCCTCTCCCCAGCCACATGGAGCAGCTCCTCTGGGGGAATCCCAAGGCGTTCCCAGGCCAGCCGAGAAACATAGTCCCTCCAGCGTGTCCTGGGTCTTCCTCTGGGTCTCCTCCCGGTGGGACATGCCCGGAACACCTCACCAGGGAGGCGTCCAGGAGGCATCCTAACCAGATGCCCGAGCCACCTCAACTGGCTCCTCTCGATGTGGAGAAGCAGCGGCTCTACTCCGAGTCCCTCCCGGATGACTGAGCTTCTCACCCTATCTCTAAGGGAGAGTCCAGACACCCTGCGGAGAAAACTCATTTCAGCCGCTTGTATCCGAGATCTCGTTCTTTCGGTCACAACCCAAAGCTCATGACCATAGATGAGGGTGGGAACGTAGATTGATCGGTAAATTGAGAGCTTTGCCTTTCGACTCAGCTCTCTCTTCACCACGACAGACCGGTACAGCGCCCGCTTCACTGCGGATGCTGCACCTATCCGCCTATCGATCTCACGCTCCAGTTTTCCCTCATTCGTGAACAAGACCCCGAGATACTTAAACTCCTCCACTTGGGGCAGGACCTCCTCCCCGACCCGGAGAGGGCATGCTACCCTTTTCCGGCTCAAGACCATGGCCTCGGATTTGGAGGAACTGATCCTCATCCCGGCCGCATCACACTCGGCTGCAAACCGCTCCAGCGAAAGCTGTAGATCACGATCTGATGAAGCCAATAGGACCACATCATCTGCAAAAAACAGAGAAGCGATTCTAAGGCCACCAAAACGGATCCTCTCAACACCTTGGCTGCGCCTAGAAATTCTGTCCATAAAAGTTATGAACAGAATCGGTGACAAAGGGCAACCTTGGCGGAGTCCAACTCTCACTGGAAACGAGCCTGACTTACTGCCGGCAATGCGGACCAAGCTCTGACACCGGTCGTACAGGGACCTAACAGCCCATATCAATGGGCCTGGTACCCCATACTCCCGGAGTACCCCCCACAGAACCCCCCGAGGGACGCGGTCGAATGCCTTCTCCAAGTCCACAAAGCACATGTAAACTGGTTGGGCAAACTCCCATGTACCCTCCAGGACCCTGCTGAGGGTGTAGAGCTGGTCCAGTGTTCCACGACCAGCACGAAAACCACACTGCTCCTCCTGAATCCGAGGTTCGACTATCCGACGGACCCTCCTCTCCAGAACCCCTGAATAGACCTTACCAGGGAGGCTTAAGAGTGTGATCCCCTATAGTTGGAACACACCCTACGGTCCCCCTTTTTGAATAGGGGAACCACCACCCCAGTCTGCCAATCCAAGGGAACTGCCCCCGATGTCCACGCGATATTGCAGAGTCGCGTAAGCCAACACAACCCCACAACATCCAGAGCCCTAAGGAACTCCGGACAAATCNTTATTATTATCAAATCCAACGGGAATAACAACGCATAGTTCTACAATAATTGATAATATTTTCACAAACTTAACAGATGAAAAAATAATAAGTTGTATTTTGATGGGTGATTTGACTGATCATTTACCAGTTTTTACAATTCATAATAAAGAAGATAGAATTACAAGACTGATTATAAGAATGAAAAAAAAAAAATACATCTAAAAAAGCATTAGATATATTTAAAGATGACTTGAAAAAACAAAATTGGAATGATGTGTATGTGGATGACGTAAACAAATCATATGATGAGTTTATGAACATTTTGGATGTTTTGTATAAAAAAAATTGTGGGCAAAAAAATTATACTAAGAAACGTACTATTGATCAACCGTGGATGACGACAGGATTGAGAAACGCATGCAAGAAAAATAACTATCTGTATTCTTGTTTCTTGAAGAACAGAACTCCTGAGGCGGAAAATAAATACAAAAAGTATAAAAATAAATTAACGGGAATTATGAAAACAAAAACAAAAGAGAGAATATTATAGTGAACTATTACATAAAACAAATAGTGATATGAAGGCAACTTGGAGAGTGATGAACAGTGTTTTGAACAAACACAAAAATAAAATGAGCTTGTCTCAGTATTTTGTGAACAATAAGGATGAATTACAAGAAGAACATGAAATTGTAAATGGATTAAATAATTATTTTGTGAACGTGGGACCACACCTTGCAAAAACAATTCCATTAGTTGATAAAGATGTGTGTCACTTAATCAAAGGTTGTGAAAACACTGTTTCTACATGAAATTGATAAAGATGAAATAATGATAGTAGTTAAACATTTTGCAAATAAAAGATCTAAGGACTGGGTTGATATGGATATGATGGTTGTAAAGGACATAATAAGTCATGTTATTGAACCGTTTACATACATATGCAATTTGTCTTTTTCCACGGGTGTATTCCCTGAAAATATGAAAGTTGCAAAGGTAGTCCAATCCATCCATCCATCCATCCATTTTCGTCCACTTATCCGGGGTCGGGTCGCGGGGGTAGCAGCCTAAGTAGGGAGGCCCAGACTTCCCTCTCCCCAGCCACTTGGAGCAGCTCCTCTGGGGGAATCCCAAGGCGTTCCCAGGCCAGCCGAGAAACATAGTCCCTCCAGCGTGTCCTGGGTCTTCCTCTGGGTCTCCTCCCGGTGGGACATGCCCGGAACACCTCACCAGGGAGGCGTCCAGGAGGCATCCTAACCAGATGCCCGAGCCACCTCAACTGGCTCCTCTCGATGTGGAGAAGCAGCGGCTCTACTCCGAGTCCCTCCCGGATGACTGAGCTTCTCACCCTATCTCTAAGGGAGAGTCCAGACACCCTGCGGAGAAAACTCATTTCAGCCGCTTGTATCCGAGATCTCGTTCTTTCGGTCACAACCCAAAGCTCATGACCATAGATGAGGGTGGGAACGTAGATCGATCGGTAAATTGAGAGCTTTGCCTTTCGACTCAGCTCTCTCTTCACCACGACAGACCGGTACAGCGCCCGCTTCACTGCGGATGCTGCACCTATCCGCCTATCGATCTCACGCTCCAGTTTTCCCTCATTCGTGAACAAGACCCCGAGATACTTAAACTCCTCCACTTGGGGCAGGACCTCCTCCCCGACCCGGAGAGGGCATGCTACCCTTTTCCGGCTCAAGACCATGGCCTCGGATTTGGAGGAACTGATCCTCATCCCGGCCGCATCACACTCGGCTGCAAACCGCTCCAGCGAAAGCTGTAGATCACGACCTGATGAAGCCAATAGGACCACATCATCTGCAAAAAACAGAGAAGCAATTCTAAGGCCACCAAAACGGATCCTCTCAACACCTTGGCTGCGCCTAGAAATTCTGTCCATAAAAGTTATGAACAGAATCGGTGACAAAGGGCAACCTTGGCGGAGTCCAACTCTCACTGGAAACGAGCCTGACTTACTGCCGGCAATGCGGACCAAGCTCTGACACCGGTCGTACAGGGACCTAACAGCCCATATCAATGGGCCTGGTACCCCATACTCCCGGAGTACCCCCCACAGAACCCCCCGAGGGACGCGGTCGAATGCCTTCTCCAAGTCCACAAAGCACATGTAAACTGGTTGGGCAAACTCCCACGCACCCTCCAGGACCTGCTGAGGGTGTAGAGCTGGTCCAGTGTTCCACGACCAGGACGAAAACCACACTGCTCCTCCTGAATCCGAGGTTCGACTATCCGACGGACCCTCCTCTCCAGAACCCCTGAATAGACCTTACCAGGGAGGCTTAAGAGTGTGATCCCCCTATAGTTGGAACACACCCTACGGTCCCCCTTTTTGAATAGGGGAACCACCACCCCAGTCTGCCAATCCAAGGGAACTGCCCCCGATGTCCACGCGATATTGCAGAGTCGCGTAAGCCAACACAACCCCACAACATCCAGAGCCCTAAGGAAATCAGGTAGTCCCTATCTTTAAAAATGGTGACAAATGCGTCTTTAACAATTACAGACCAATATCATTGTTGCCACAATTCTCCAAAATTCTAGAAAAAATATTCGTAACCAGATTAGATAAATTTCTTGATAAATACAATATTTTAAGTGACAGTCAATATGGTTTTAGATTTAAAAAAAATCTACATCCATGGCTCTTATGGAACTAACGGAACAAATTACCACAGCCATCGATCAAAAGCAACATTGTATACCGGTAAGTCTATTTGTTGATTTAAAGAAAGCATTTGACACAATTGACCACACCATTCTCACTAATAAATTGAACAAATTAAGTATAGGGGACTAGCACTACAGTGGGTTTGTAGTTATTTGAAAGATAGACAACAGTTTGTACAAATTGACAATATACAATCAAACCTCTGCAAGATCACATGTGGAGTCCCACAAGGCTCAATACTTGGACAAAAGTTGTTTATTTTGTATGTGAATGATCTAGTGAAGGTGTCTGGCCTTCTAAAATGTGTTCTCTTTGCTGACAGTACTACTTTCTTTTATTTTGGTAGTGATTTGAATCAAATGTCTGAGTTGTTAAAAATGGAGTTTGTTAAATTACAAACTTGGTTTAAATTGAACAAACTATCATTAAACCTATAACAAATTAAATGTTATTTAGTAATAAAAATAATACAATGGATTTTTCTTTTAAAATTGATGGTGTTGAAGTTCACAGAGTAAGCGAGGTGAAGTTTTTGGGTGTAGTTATTGATGACAAACTGTCGTGGAAACAGCATAAATTCAGTTAAACTTATGTTATCTAGATCTACTGCGGTGCTTTACAAAGTGAAAGATTTGTTGAATGATAAAGCTCTGTATCTGTTATATAATGCAATTTTTGTTCCACATTTAATTTATTGTGTTGAAGTTTGGGGAAAGGCGTGCAAAACCATAACAAAGCCTATTTTTATTTTACAAAAAAGAGCTGTGAGAATTATTACAAGATAGCCTTACTGTCATCCGTCAAATATATTATTTAAACAACTTAAGTTGCTAAAGTTTTATGATTTAGTGGACTACAACATTTTGTTGGTAATGTATAGCCCATAATAATGTACTGCCTTAATGTTCAAATGAATTTTGTTAAGAGGACGAGCTGCTATAGTCTTAAGGGAACTGAGATTTTTGCAAAACCTCAGTACAGTATAGAATAGGCTTAAAGGGACGGTCTGTTTCAATACAGGGAGTTGATTTGTGGAATGGTTTAGGAAATGATGTTAAATCTGCAAAATCGGTGCTTGCGTTTAAAAAAATAATTAAAACTAAATTGTTAACAAAATACTAAAAATGTCTTTAAATTGTTTATTGTACTAGAAAATTGTAGAATTTTAATGAGTTACTCTTTTGGTTCGATTGCTCATTGACGACTATTGTTGGAGTGAATTGTTTGTATTGATTTTGTTTTTTGTTTTGGAAAAAAGGGGCAGGTATAATAAGATTTCTTCTTCTTCCTGCCACCTTTCATTTTATGTTTTTTTTTTTGCTTTTAATATTACATGTAAAAAGTTTTTTTCTTTGAGCACAATGTAAAATGAATAAATAAATAAAAGAAAAGAAACATGATGGAAGATCATCCAAATTATATTTTGTACTTTGCTGGCTCCAGCTTGCTTTTAAAATCACCTCTGCAGCAATGCCATAAAAAATAATAATTTTACTTTAAAAATAACTGAAGCTTCAAACAGGGATGAATGGCCTTTCCACCTTGGGTGCATGCTCCCCTGTGTCATTAAGGTTCGTGAAGCCAAATAGAGGTTCATAAAGCTAAATAGAGGTTCATGAAGCTAAATAGATCATGCTTGTTTCTATATGTTGCAGTGCCACTTCATTGATTTTCATCAAAACATCTCAGTACTTGTTTGTATAACAACCAGGTTTTAAGACTGGTTGGTTTGCTCAGTACCAAAGAGTTACACAATAAGAAAGAACATCAAAATTATATCATGTACAGAAAATATGACTGTGCACTGATCCATGCAGTGTGCAGATACAAAAGTCAAAGTCAACTTTATTGTCAGAACTGCAATATGTACAGGACATACACAGGACCGAAATTGCGTTTCTCTCAGTCCCTCGGTGCAACAGTAACCGTCTAAACACTAAACACTAAAACATTTAATAAACATAAGCATAAAATAGTAAGAGTGTAACACTGTCCCGAGTTTTTTCATAGTAGTATGAAAGTATGAAAATTTACACCAACACTGAAACACCAAACACCCAATGAACATAAGCATAAAATGAAACAATAAAAGTGTAATACTGTCCTGAGTTTTTTCATAGTAGTATAAAAAGTATAAAAAGTATATCTATAAAATAGAACTGAAGGTTCTAGCATTGACATTTGCAAAGAGTGGCACAGCAGCATATGAGTTAATGTACACAGTATATGTATGAGGTAGTTGATGTTGGTATAGAGGCAAAGTGGCATATGCAGTAAGGCACATTGGGCATCCTTAAATAAGGCTAGTCAGAGAATACTGTATATGTATCAGCAGTAGTGTAGATATAAAAGTAGTGTAAATGTAAACAGTAGTAATAAATGTAAACAGTAGTAATAAATGTAAACAGTATTAATAAATGTAAACAGTGAATGTAAACAGTAGTATGACTATAGGCAGTAATGTAATACAAACATTAGTGCAAATATGAGAAGTAGTGCAAACTGAATGAGCACATGACCGAGAGTTTAGTGAATAACCCGTTTGATGACACAGGGTCCAGTGTTAAAAACTTTGTGTTGAGTGGTAATGTGTGAGAAAGTTTTTAGTGTTAAGGCAGTTCAAATGGGAGGGGAGGCAGAGCAGGCAGAGTGTTTAGCATCCTGACTGCCTGATGAACAGAGCTGTCTCTCAGTCTGCTGGTTCGAGCCTGGAGACTCCTCAGTCTCCTCCCTGATGGCAGCAGTCTGAAGCAGCTGTGTAGTGGGTGTGTGGGATCACCTGCCATGCAGAGGGCTTTCCGAGTGAGGCGGTTGCTGTGTAAGTCCTGCAGTGAGGGGAAGGAGGTGCCGACGATCTTCTCAGCTGCTCTCACAATGCGCTGGAGGCTCTTGCGGCAGGATGCAGTACATGCACCAAACCACACAGTGATGCAGCTGGTCAGGACACTTTCTATGGCACCTCTGTAGAAGGTGCACATGATGGGGGTTGAAGCTCCAGCCCTTTTCAGCTTGCGGAGAAAGTAGAGACGCTGGTGAGCCTTCTTGGCCAGTGCTGCAGTGTTCCTGCTCCAGGACAGGTCCTTTGAGACGTGCACTCCCAGGAACTTGGTGCTGTCCACTCTCTCCACTGCGGTGCTGTTGATGGTCAGAGGGGCATGTTGTGCATCCCTCTTCCTGAAGTCCACAACAATCTCCTTTGTCTTCTCCACGTTGAGAGTGAGATTGTTGTGTCCGCACCACAAGGCCAAGTGGCTCACCTCGTTCCTGTAGTCCGTCTCATCATTGTTGCTGATGAGACCTACCACTATTTAGGATTGTGTCACCTGCATATATTACAAACAAAAGTTTCATAGTCTTGAAACTAAACCTTGTGGAACACCCAATTCTTTAAGGGGAGGCCAGTCTCTTAGTCCCTTTCATCCAATTGAACCAGTAATGTAATGAGCTTGTTGTGAAATAAATCTTTAAAACGGTGTCAAATTCCTTTTTCAGGTCTAAGACACCAACATTTATAGATCTTTTAAAATATTTGTCAGTAGAGCAGCGCCCAATTCCTTTGGGTGAAACTCAAACTAAGAGGGGTCTTCATGGGGATAACATTTCATTCCACAACAGGGGGAGATAAGCTGCTACATGTATGCGTCAGTGTGCAGGAGGAGAGCTGATGGTCACGTTATTTCATGCGGACATATGGCCGGAGTATCCGGTGTCACTCTTACATCTTGTGGTCCATGTAATCAATATCAAGCTTATGATGTAAAGCCCTCCATTTGAGAACATCAATATGGGAGCGACACACTGCGTCTGCTTCGTCCTCTGCAAGTGTGTGTGTGTCTTCTCAACAGCTGCAGACACACACACCAACAACTGCTGACGCCTGTTATTCTTGCCACATGAAACTAACCCTGGTGCCTTTTGGAGACGTGAAAATGTACCGCCCAAGCTCGCCTTAAACGACGATGATGACTGGGAAACATCCCTTCCCATAACAGCCGTTTTGAACATCCCCCTTCTGCTTCAAACCCCCACCTTCATCAGTTTTTTTGTTTTCCTCCCAAAACCCATCGTCTGCCACTCATCATCTTTTCTTCCTTTCTCTTTGAATTCTAAGTCTCTGATCAAACAGGTCTTGACCCTATATGATCCAGGGGGGACTCTACGAGGGTTTTATCCTCCGTCTCTCAGGAGAGATGCTACAGAATCACAGAACAAGCAGAAAGAGAAGCAGCAATCTTTCTGTCCACACCTCCCTCACCCCACTCCCAGTCCTAATCCCTTTCACTCTGGCAGCTTTCATCTGGTTCCTGTCGGCCCTCCGCCTTGTTTCATGCTTTGAAATGCTTAATCTTCTCCCTGTCTTTGAATTAATCATCAAAACGTGAGTAAGTGCAAGGACCTGCTCCTACAAATGTACAAAGAAATGTCTTCTTAGATGAAATAAGTGAGTGAGTTTAAAGGGTCCCTGTGGGGTAAATCGTCTCCCAGTACAAAAAGAAAAGGCACCATCGAGTGAACAGCATTTATTTGATGTGTAAATTTGAACATAATTCAGGGAAATACAAATCCATATTGGGGTTAGGCTCTGGTGAGAGTCACAGTGAAATTCAAAATGATTCCCTGTTGGTTTGATGAACTTTTAATCTCAACCTGGGAGTTTAATTTATGTACAGCTCTGCACCTACTTATGTTTTTAGACCACTTCAACATATAATGTGTACCTAATGTAGAGCATCTCAAAGGACTACTGAGAGATTATCACTCCTGAGGCATTAATTAAGAGGCATTTTCACAATAAGTTGATTTGCACTCAACATTTAAATAAATAACAGCATAGAGATAGTGAGCAACAGCTTAAAGCGAAAGTGAGAAGCTGAGATTTAGCTTGGAATGGAAAAACAGCCACGGTTCCAAAACGTGGGATTGGGAAACACCAAATGTGGGATCTTTAGTTGATCTCCTGAGTTTAGATTTATCTTAAAATTGTTGCTAAAGGTGGGTTCTTCAGCCTAATTATTACCAGACATGAGAATAGAAGACACAAATGGATAAAGCTTTTGTAGTAGTTGTGTTGTCATTATCCCGTGTTATGCTGGTGAAGATTCTCAGTCGTCCAGGACATGATAAAATCAAAAAAGGCGTTCAATACAGAACAACTGGACTTCATTTGTAACAGAAGACGTTTCACTTCCCATCCGGGGAGCTTTATCAATTCAATGAGCAGACTGTGAGAGAGTGAAGTTATAAAACAGGCTGAGCCACTGACATACACCAACCTATGTAAATTGGAACCTAACACACACACATACTTGAGATAACACATACCTGTGACCCATTCAAAGTTCAGTGTGTGAAAACAGAGCTTACATAAGACACACACACATTCTACTGTATGTAAATTGACAAATCACACATCACACATTGATAGCAGGGACCTCTCAAAGTCTTGTTAGTCTAATTCACAAACGAGGCTCCTCTGTTCTCATCAGGTGTGAAACGTCTGGGAATCAGCTGCAGGGCCGCACTATAAGTTTTAGAAAGTTGGGATCTGAGGTCTCCTCCTCTGTTTAACGATGGTTTCTCCCATTTTACATGAACAGCTTCCTTCACACCCCTCTTAAACCACCTGTGCTCTCAGTCCAAAATATGTACATTCTGGTCCTAAGGACAAAACCCCCACACACAAACAGAGTGGTGTAGTGTCTGCAGTCCAGTGCAGCGAGGACTGTCCAGACCGCTACATTGGAGAAACCATGCAGCCCATTCACAGAAGAATGTCCCAACACAGGAGAGCCTCCTCCTCTGGACAAAACTCAGTTGTTCACCTCCACCTCACGGACAAGGGACACTCTTTTGAGGACCAAAATGTACATATTTTGGACCGAGAGCACAGGTGGTTTGAGAGGGGTGTGAAGGAGGCGATTTATGTAAAAAGAGAGAAACCATCGTTAAACAGAGGAGGAGGCCTCAGATTCTAACTTTCTAAAACTTATGGTGCGGCCCTGCAGCTGATTCCCAGACGTTTCACACCTGATGAGAACAGAGGAGCCTCGTTTGTGAATTAGACTAACAAGACTTTGAGAGGTCCCTGCTATCAATGTGTGATGTGTGATTTGTCAATTTACATACAGTAGGATGTGTGTGTGTGTTTTCTGTAAGCTCTGTTTCCACACGCTGAACTTTGAATGGGTCACAGGTACATGTTATCCCAAGTACATGTGTGTGTGTTAGGTTCCAATTTACATAGAATGGTGTGTGTCAGTGGCTCAACCTGTTTTATAACTTCACTCTCTCACAGTCTGCTCACTGAATTGATAAAGCTCCCCGGATGGGAAGCGAAACGTCTTCTGTTACAAATAAAGCCCAGTTGTTCTGTATTGAACGCCTTTTTTTATATTATCCCGTGTTATTTAGATCAGTGATAATAATAATAATGAATTCAATTTATAACGCACTTTTCATTAGTGAAAATCTCAAAGCGCTACACACATTGAATGCTACACACATTCATACACCGGTAGCGGCAGACTACCATGCAAGGTGCTTTCCAGTCCTACCGGGAGCAACTCGGGGTTAAGTGTCTTGCCCAAGGACACAACGACACATGGTGTGGGGAACCGGGATTTGAACCGCCAACCTTCCGATCGGGGGACGACTGCCATTACCACTACGCCACGGCCGCCCCTAATGACCTGTCTCAGCTGTTATCTTTTTGTGTGTCAAAAGCTAAAATGTTTGGTCTAAAGTGTTTAATTCATGAGAAATGAGACTTTGCGTGGCATTAGTGCTCTGGTGTTACAGGAACTGGACCTGAACTAAAATCTAAAATCTAGTGGTGTTTTTTTCATGAGGGGCTGACAAACCACTCCTCGCACAGTCTCCTGTGGTGCACGGGGGATTTTCTCTGATAGGAAGGACTGAGGGAAAGTTAAAAAAGATCTTTGGGAGGCAAATTAAAGCTGCAATATGTAGCTTTTGGAACACGCTGGAACTTAGAAAATTTTGAACAGAGACACGTTTCTGGTCCCTCCCCCTTGCTCTCGCTGAACTTCAGCTCAGCCTCCATAGCTCTGCCTCCACTGCATGTCCTGTCGCAGCCGCTGCGATGTTCTGTGTTTACTGTATATGTTAATAAAACGTTCAAAAAAATAAAATAAAAACATGGAGCGTTGGTCCAGCACACCAGAACACCATGAAATCTGCAGAGCCTCGCGCAGCCACGTTGAACCCGAGTTTAATTCGCTCGTGACAAATTCATTCATTTCCTCATTTCAGTCATGGAGTCAGCGGAGGAGGAAGCGATCACTTGACTTTTGGCAAAAAAACAAAAGAAAAGTCCAGATCAGGGATGAAGAAGGGGAATTTAATACATTTGTGTCACATACAAAACAGTTCTGCATCGCTTTGCAATGCTTTGAACGAGAACGTGCGCGGCCGCTGGGGCTGGGACAGGCGGGGGCGTGGGTTAGGGGCGTGAGAAGTGAGAAGCTCTGTTTTTATTGGCTGGTTAAAAACTCTGTTTTATTGGCTGGTTAAACTCTGTTTTTATTGGCTTGTTAACGGCGGGTCACTGTGGCTTTTTAGAAATGCTTTTGGAGAAGCAAGGGGACTATAGTTTTTTTTCAGAGTTTACTTGTATAACATCAGTCTGTCAGGAGATAGTGACAGAGTGAAGAAATATGTTTAAAAAATATTTTTAGAAAAGTTACATATAGCAACTTTAATGACAAATTGTCAAACATCAACATTAAAATGAATCTTTAAACATGACCAATCTTTGTTTTAAGTCTGCATAACCCTGACATAGGACGGCACGGTGGCTAAATTGGTAGAGCCGCCGCCTCTCAGCGAGAATGTTGCCGGATCAAATCCCAGCCGGGGACCTTTCTGGGTGGAGTTTGCATGTTTTCTCTGTGCATGCGTGGGTTTTCTCCAGGAACTCCAGTTTCTTCCCACAGACCAAAAACATACATGCTAGACTGATTGCTAACTCTAAAATTGTCCCTAGGTGAGAGAGAGAGAGAGAGTGAATGGTTGTTTGTCTCATTTGTATATATATGTCCCTGTGATGGACTGGAGACCTGTCCAGGGTGTTCCTCGCCTCTCACACTGTGACTTTTGGATATGAGCACCAGTGACCAGGAAAGGAAGAAGCAGGTAAAGATGATGGATGGATGGATGTATGGATGGATGTATGTATGTATGGATGGATGGATGGAACCCTGACATATCAGGATGTCCTTTTGACACAATGAAAATCATTTTTGCTAAATTCTTCTTTCCTGTTTTGCCTTTGGCAAATTAAAATAATAAAATACTGTATAATACCTTTACTAGATATTGTATTCATTCATTCATTCATTCATTTCAGTCTTTATTTACACAGCTTAGTCTCATTGAGCCACAAGAACTTGTTTTCAAGACAGACCTTTACAAAAGGGTAAATTAAATCTACAAAAATTCACAACAAAAAGAAAATCTGCAATTTCAGCGTCGACTTTATAATAATCTAAGCTAAAAATGTAAAAAGGTCCAAGGTCAAAAGAAATACAGTATTTCAAATATTAAATTTGCTGCCAGTGGCTTGTTAGTCACCATGGCAACCACACATCGGAGTCTGTCACTCCCATACAGCATTTTTAAAAGACAGGCAGGCAGAAATGCAGTGTTTAAAGATAAGCAGACCTTAGTCCTCAAATACATTAATTGTGTATGTCTACAGTGTTTTATGTACATAGAAGATAGAGCAAGTAAAAAATAAACACCAACCTTAATTTAGAAGAGATCATTCAGAGCTAAGACACAACTCAAAACAAGCTCATATATAATGTCTACACCAAGGGTCACCAACGTGGTGCCCCCGCGGGCACCCTGGTGCCCCCAAGGACCATTTGAGGTGCCCCTGGACCTGTTCCAAAAATAGCACAACTCTCTACTAAGCTGCATTTAAAATTTCATTTTATTCAGTTGTTATTCTTTTTTTGTATTTATATATATTTTAAAATGTCTACCTTAAAAATATGTTTATTATACATTTTTTTCAATTTACGCTTTTTTTATTTCCGAAGAGTTTATCAAACTAGTGCCCTGTATGACTCGGTACCCACGAAGTAGCTCTCAGTTTCGAAAAGGTTGGTGACTATGAAGCTGGCTGTGCACGTTGCACTGTGGCGGGATTTGAGTAAAAACCACAAGTCCCATCTCAGTTAGAGACTCTTTGTAAAATAAGAAAATTTGCATGAATGTTAGAAGAATTGTCAAATCTGCACAAAAGTTTAGTTTAGTTTATTCATTCATTTTATAATAAAAAAAAACAAAATAATACAACATTTTACAACAAATAAATATACAACACATAAATAAAATGAAGGGTGGCAGTAAGAAGAAAAAATCTTATTTTAACTGCCCCCTCTTACAATCCATCAAATCGAACAACAATCAACTTTAATTAATAAAAAAACAAGAAATAATTCACCAAAATGAATAACATGTGTAATAATACACCAAAAAGTGTGTAACTCAAGAGTTAAAGTGTGCAACAATACCACTTTTAGTAGACTATTTTTGTGATCAAATCTTTAAAAAAACCATTCAGATTTTATTTATACAGGTTAGTCTCACTGAGCCTCGAGGACAGACCTGTGGTTTTCAAAAACCATAAAACAAGTGCAACTATTTAAAAACTTGAATGACATCAAAATGCCAGTTCAGTCATGTAAAGTCTAAATAGCTGTGCACCATTCAACTTTGATGTTTCTACTGTAAAAGAATAAAATACTGTATATAAACCATAAAGCTCCTAAAAGGACTAGATGAACTTTGACATTTTTACATGTCTGTCAGATATCATCAACACCCAACAATGCATTGTCGTGGAACACGATTCCTGACGGAGCCACACGTTTTACTGTATTCTTTGTGTGCGTTTATCTAAAGCTGTGGGTAAATTGTTAAAAATCAAGACAGAAGCAGGAGAACTTCTTATGATTTATAAGGATGATTCAGGGCTTTATTTATTGTCACCCTAAATATTCCACCCAAATGTGTTGTTGTTGTTGTTTTTAAAGATAAAACCGTGTTCCATCATTGACAGCCTCCCTCAGCTCGGTTCCGTTTAATTTAGGAGATCTAAGAGGAATTAAAAGGAAACGCAATTTGTCATTTTAAAGAGCCTCAAGATTTTGCCTCTGATCAAAAATTCTCAAAAACAACAGCTGTGCTTCCCTGCTGTTCTTTTGAGGGTGTGTGTGTGTGTGTGTGTGGTGTGTGTGCGTGTGCGTGTGTGTGTG
>JBBPBX010020285.1:0-17117 GCA_038048925.1 Garcialebias charrua | reverse complement strand
GCCAGCGGTCACTCTTTCAGGGATGAAGATGTTCACATCCTTGATAGAGAGGAACAATGGTTTGAGAGAGGAGTAAAGGAGGCCATCTTTGTGAAAAGAAACCGTCCATCATTAAACAGAGGTGGAGGCCTCCGGGTTCAACTGTCCCCCACTTACAATGCTGTTATTGCTAGTATCACTCAGCCCTCTGTGAATAGCAAACAACCATCAGGGTGTTAACGATCCATCGTCAGGCTGATGGTCCTCCTTGATCATGTGAGCAGCTGGTTTCGGCTGTCATCAGCCAACTGGTTGATCCACTGTGGGAGGGTGCTATTTATAAGACTGAGCTGAACACAGCTTCTCAGACTGAGGAAGTCTTTCGGACGAAAGACGAAACGTTTCTACAGTTTTGTTTTTTTTTTGCTTTGTTTTGTTTTGTTTTTTGAATGTCCAGTGGACCAGACTTAGCTTTTTTAGACTTTTAATAGTAATACATTAAAGGGCTGGCGTGGCAGCAAACTCACAAAAACCAAGGAACAGGAATCAGGACAGGCTGGCAGGACAGGACAAGATATACCCAACGACGACGTGACAAAGGACAGGACTCACAGACAAACTATATATACACAGACAAGACAGGACGTTATTACAAACACCTGGGAACACAAGGAGGAAATCAATCTAAATAATTGAAACACAAGTGTGCACAGACAAGGGATGCCCACCAGATGGTGCCATCCCTACAATTGTTAGTATATTTTATTTATTGTAAAGAGTGCAGGTTATTTAAAGTATCATCCAAATGGGTCGCTTTTATTTATTTTTATACAAATGTATTGTTTGCTTGGCATATTTTCAAAATAAATGTTTTGTAAGTCTTCAGTCTTTTTTGTACTGAAAATTAACCAAACCAAGCCCTCCTTGAAAATGAACCAAACCAAAATGTGATTTTAGCATACCGTTACACCCCTACTACTCTTCCTACTTCGCGGTATTTCACTTATCGCAGGGCTTCAGGGTACAGATCCCGTGCGATAAACGAGTGACTATTGTATCTGGACCTCAATGCCTGTTCTGATTCAGACCACAGATTCTAGCTAAAACCTTCTGATAAGATTTGTTTTTCTGCCTCTATGTGAATGATCTACACCTGTATTTTTGACCATGATCAGACCCCTTATTCTAAAGCCTCCAGTATACTCACGCATATGTCAGTCCGCAGAGGTCCACGTGTACCAGATTAGAGTCAAAGTGGATGCCCACAGGGCATGTCTGTGCAACGACGTGTACACAAACTCTGTGTTGCACATTAAACTGCCCGGCGACGGACTGTTTTGTATGCAACACCAATGTATTTAATTCTCCTTCTTCATCCCTGATCTGGTTTTATGGCCTTTACTTTAGTTTTTTTCCAAGAGGCAAGTGATCTCTTCCTCCTCATCTGTTGATGCCATGACTGAAATGGTGAGAAGTGAAATAATTTGTCAAGAGCTAAGTAAAATCAGGTCCAGAGTGGCTGCAGGAGGGTCTGAAGATTTCCTGGTGGGCTGGTCTGATTGATGTGTGGGCTGCAGGGCCAGCGCTCCCTTTTTTTTAAAATTGTTTAGAACTTTATATTAACAACATAAAAACACAGAACACTGCTGCGGTTTGGGCTGCCAGCTATTTTTTTTTCGACCCGTCAATCACTCTAATAGTCGTGCCAGCAAATGACCAATCGGCGACCTCAATTTGTCCTGGAGGTAAACGCTCCTTCCCTGCGGAACAGGTCTGCAGATGCTCAGGGTGGACGCGCGAGTATAAAGTCTCAACCCTCTGTGGACAGTGTACGTCTAGTACACACGGAAAAAGTTCCACCTGAGTATTCTGGGGACTTAAGATTTGAGGTCTCAGAACCAAGATCTACATTCTGAAGAGAGTGTTTGCTGGGCTTTTACTCACATATCACGTGATCCGTCCAAACCTCCTTTCCCTCTGCTATCATTGCAGCTTTGGATTTTCAACTGTGATCAAGCACTACAGAGTGACAGCTCACTTCATCCTCCTGATAAAACTTTAAATAAATATTTTTGTTCACTCCTCTTTCATTTTCCGGTTACCCCTCGATGAAAGAGAGCGGCTCTCTTAAATGTGTCTTTTCCAGCTGTGGTTGAGCACTGCAGAGTGACGGCTGACTTTCTCTTCCTGATAAAACTTTAAATGAATGTTTGTGTTCACTCTTGTGTGTGGTTGAATTTTCAGGTACCCCTTGCAAATCATTACACAGCAAAACTCTCTTTATTTTGCTTTTTTGGCTGTGTAAGGAATAATGAAGGGGACCCAGAAATAGGGGTGAACAACAATATTTAAACTTTTATCAAGAAGAGAAAGTCAGCTGTAACTCTGAAGCACTTGATCACAGATGGAGAAGCCAGATTTAAAAGAGAGACAATGGCTGTGTCTCAATTCAGGGGCTGCGTCCTCATGAGGACCCAGCCTAGCTGGGCCGAGTAGGCCACGCACTCACAAGACCGGGTGGGCTGAGCGAAACTGCTGAAATGGGACGGTCTAGCCTTCAGGTTTGCCGGCCTTGAAGTGGGTGGGGCGTTCTCTTGAAGTGGGTGGGAAGTTCTTGTGTGCCGCTTGGTGTGTGTGGAAAGAGAAGGGACGCCGCTAAAATATATTAGTTAGCTGAATACATGTATATATATTAGTGTTTCTGAGTTTACTGTTTGTTAAGAACTGATTACAAATCAGCTTATAAGGGGCGATCTGTTAAAACCCAGAGTGGACCTCGAAATGCAAGTTGTCCAGTAGCTCAGTTGGTAAATCAACCTGCGATTGGTGCAGAGATACTTTTCTCGAAGCTGGTTCGAATCTCACTCGGTACGGTTAAAACTTATTTTACGTTTGTCTTTTATTGGATAAAAAAATGAGGACTGAGATTAAAAGGAAGGAGTTTGTGAAACTCCTTTTTTTTATCCAATAAAAGACAAACGTAAAATAAGTTTTAACCGTACCGAGTGAGATTCGAACCAGCTTCGAGAAAAGTATCTCTGCACCAATCGCAGGTTGATTTACCAACTGAGCTACTGGACAACTTGCATTTCATAGGTCCACTCTGGGTTTTAAAAGATTGCCCCTCAGAAAATCCTTGCTACGCACGTGTAAAATAATCTGATTTGTAATCAGTTCTTCAAAAACAGTAAACTCAGAAACACTAATATACTGTATATTCAGCTAACACATTTTTTTTTGTCGTTTCTGTAGTTAAATTTTAATGAGATATATTCGAGCTGAGGTTGTTTGAGATGACTAAATAAAGGTTGAATGAATATTCGCGCTGAGGTTGTTGTTAAAACGAGCTGATGACTCAACAACACGCAGCAGCCCACTGCACGCAGAAAGTCCCCCCCCCCCCGCGAAATCTCTGCTGGCGCTATGAATTCTGGGATAGCCTCCGTCTTGAAGGATTCACGAATGCATCCTTCGATTTCGGCAGGAAGTAGGCCGCATTCCTCGGCCGCATGAGGAGGAGTCTTCGAATTGGGACAGTCCTCCGCGCGGGGCAATGACGTATGCGGCCGACAAATGCGCACTCATGAGGATGCAGCCCCTGAATTGAGACACAGCCTATCTCTTTCGTTAAGAGGGGTACCCAGAAACTGAAACAGGAGTGAACAAAAATATTTACTTGAAGTTTTATCAGGAGGAAAAAGTCAGCTGTCACTTCAAAAAAGCTTAAATCATGTAACCATGACCAGTTTCTTTAAGTGAGAAATGTTTCATCCCCCATCCAGAGAACTTCCTCTGTCTACAGCCTGCCAACCTGATCTGCCCCATAGGTATTCTTCACTGCCGTGTTTGAAGCCAACCTTTTGTTGGAATCTCAAAAGTAGGCTTTTAACACGTGCAAACAGAGCACACCAATTGAACACAATCATTCATCATGTACAAATGTTGGCCTAAAACATGTGATTGTGTCCTGATGACACAATTTAACCTTTGTGTTGTTATTTACCTGGATGATTGAGCTTACAACCCTTTTCCAGCTGTCACATGTAGCGCTCGATCACAGTTGAAAAGGCAAAGCTGCAATGACGTCAGAAGGAAAGGAGGTTTGGACGGATCACGTGATATGAGTGAAAGTCCGACAAACACTCTCTCCAGAATGTGGAGACTGGTTTTGAGAGCTCAACTCCTAGAGTCAGGGTTCTGAGTTCATGGTCAAAAATACAGGCGTGGGTCATTCACAGAGGAATAAATAGTAAAAGTTATCCAAGGGTTTTAGCTGGAATTTGGTTGTCTGAAGGCAGAGCATATGTTGAGGTCCAGACACCCGATGGGCAGAAGTATCCTTTTTGGGGAGGCAAAGGGGATGAATCTATGTCCTGAAGTGGGTCAGGAACAGAACAAGAACGCTGGAATACTTCAGGCACGAGGCGATCAGACAAGCTGGCAGACACTGGGGAGTGCTTAAGAAGTGCAGCGCAAAAAAAAAAAAAAGCACAGCCCACAGGTGCAACAACGTGCTAAATCATTTAAAATAAATTTTAAATGGCTTAGTACCAGCTGTGCAGCAGGAATTGGTGGTGGACTGGCCATTGGGAGCACTGGGACATTTCCCGGTGGCCTGGCCATTCACCGAGGGATACTAAAGGCTCGGTTCTGATCGTGCTTGATTATTTTAAAGAAAACATTGCTGCTCATGCAGCATGGTTGTTTATTTAAACTATTAAAGTATGTAAATTTAAATTATTTACACAGAATGAGGGAGATTGAGAGTGACACAGGTGATGAGCATGAGTGTGACTGGAGCGGAGAAGTGGGCCTGGCAGAGAGCACTGGCAGGTGGCAGAGAGGGGAGATCATGACATGCCTCAGGAGGAAGGTTCTACCTGCACCTGTGGGCTGCACACAGGTGCTGAAACATTTTAAATAATTTATTTTAAATAAACATGCCACTTGTGCAGATCATCCATCATTCATCCAACTGTGTGCCATGTCCAATCTTACTTTGAAAAACCGTGAAAGAGCACGTCCGCAATAGTCAAACCGCAAAGTAGCGAGGGACTACTGTTGCTCTATTTGGAAATATACATAGGATCTCTCCTCATACAAAACCTGTGAGGCAAATGGACACGTCTGAAAACACTACTGCACAATTCTTACTTGAAAACTAGTCTAAATTTGCCAGACTTTCCTTAAAAACTATACTCCAGTACATCATTTCTTAAATGTAGAGACAAGGTGGATACAAAAGGTGGGTGTGATGTAAGAGAAGGTGGACAGCAGAATAATGTGCATGGTCAAGAATACATGTTCTACAAGTCATGCACACAAATATAGGCTGTAAAAAACCACACGCTTGTTACTGTTTCTTTTTAAATTACCAGTATCCTTAACCTCTGAACAAGAGCATCTTTTATATGCATTGTTCCGGCTGCCTGCTTCAGCCTGAACAGTGTTGTTTACAATGACTGAGGTAAACCCGTCTCTCTTTCTGTCCATTCTTACTTACTCATGTTTTCATTTGCACCCACACGTTCACACTTAATAAACAGGAAATCTCACAGGCTGACAAGTAGCTGCCTCTACAGTTCATTCTTTCTAAATCTAAACTGGTAATTTGATCAGAGTTCACACATGGTCTGAAAAAGTGACAACTTTTTGTTGAGTGATTTAGTGTGAGTCAATGCTTATTCTTACTTTTAATCAACACTGATTTAATTTAAAATGTGTACTTGTTTCAGAAGTACTCTTGTATTCTTGATCATGTGTTTCTTGCCCATGTTTGTGTTTGTTTGCAACCCGTGGACTGAAATTAACAAAACTCTTGTCATTATATTCTGGAGTCAGTCTGATTCAAGATGACTACTACAGCCAATACAGTAAATCATAAAAGTCTATCACGCAATGATTTTTTTTTTAATATAAAACTACAATTTGATGTGGTAATAACTACTTACTAACAAATCACAAGTGATGTGTGTTTAGAGCATTGCCAATTCAAGTACAACTGGTTCAGAACGCAGCTGCCCGATTTTTAACCAGCACACGCAAAAGAGAGCACATTACACCAGTCTTGGCCTCCCTTCACTGGCTACCGGTTCATCTTCGAATCCAATTCAAAATTCTCATGTATGTCTACAAATCGCTGAACAGTCTCGCCCCCGCCTATCTCTCGGATCTGATACACCCATATGTCCCTCCACGTGCTTTGAGGTCAGAGGATCAGGTACTCTTAATAGTTCCAGAAACTCGCCTTAAGCGCAGGGGTGACAGGGCGTTCTCTGTAGCAGGCCCAAGACTCTGGAACGAGTTACCGCTGCTCATCAAACAGGCCCCCTCCCTCTCGGTTTTCAAATCCCGGTTAAAAACTCACTACTACTCCATTGCTTTCAATGCCAGCTGATTTGTATTGGATCGTTTTATTTATGATCTGCAATGTTTTTATGTTTTTCGTGTTGTACTTCATTGTCTGTGTTGCCTGTTGCGTGTTTGTTTGTCCAGCACTTTGTGTGGACTTGTTCCTGTTTAAAGTGCTTTATAAATAAAATGGTATGGTATGGTAGAGCTTTGCCTTACAGCTCAGCTCCCTCTTCACCATAACACCAGGCACAGAGTTCGCAATACTGCAGACACTGCACCAATCTATCAGTCAAACCAATCTATCAGTCAATCTCACGCTCCATTCTTCCCTCACTCGTGAACAAAACTCTGAGATACTTGAACTCCTCTACTTGAAGCAGAACTTCACCCGCGACCTGAAGAGAGCAGTCTACCCTTTTCTGGTTGAGGACCATGGCCTAAGATCAAAGCTGGGCACCGCTAATTAAAAAATTAGTTCCACAATTTCTAAAACGCTTATTAATTTTTTTAGGTCCACAATTTCAAAAGCACAAATGTCTTATGAAAATTAGGGGAAGCTAATCTAATCCGCTATTTATATATTTCTATATTATATATATATATATATATATTTATATATAGCCGGCAGCGTTATCAATATTTGCACTACACTGCCAACTGAAAAGTAACAAAAATGATCCTAAAAGGATGAAATTACAAAAATCAAAGGATTTATTTAATACTTTACGTACATATATTCTATTCGGCCACGAAATTAACAAAACACACAATAAAATCATCCGGCCACGTTAATTTGGCTTGAAACAGCGGGGTTCTCTACGGATTTATCCATTAGTAACCCAGCACAACCAACAGGCAGACACAGCGTTAGCGTCTATAGGTAGTCAACAGATTTAATGAAAAGTAACTAAAATACATAAAAATAACGACTCACCGTCAAATGGTCGACACAAAACCCTCAATAAACTCCTCCGGCCGCGTTAATTTGGCTTGAAACAGCGGGGTTCTCTACGGATTTATCCAAGTACCCAGCACAAACAGTAGCCACAGAATTAGCCCCCGAGTTCACCTCTGAGTGACCCGGAAGATGTCAAGATGGAATAGTCCATTTTTAGTAGGGGGATAAAGAAATCGACCGTTTTTTTAATTGCGTATTTAATGATCGTTTTCATCGTAACTATAATTATTTTTATGTTAAATGTACATTAACAAGCAGGATCAATGTTAGTGATGTAGGTGACTGCACGGGGCGAGGCGGGGCCGGGGCCACTGCTGAAATGGGACCCCCAGGCATTTACCTACATGGTAGATCCGAGTCTGTTCTCAGCTCTGCCCCCCTCCCCCTCACACCCTTCCTCCTCTCTGCTGTTTACGGTGGGGAAAAAGGTAAAACAAGCAGCATAAGAGCTTGTAAATAAGTTTATTGGTTTTTACTGATAGATAATTAGTTATTAGCGGTACTGCATTTTAAATAAAAATAGCACAAATCCGCTTATGAATTATAAAAGTTAGTCAATTCACAAAAACGCTGACAAAAAGTTTAGGTCCACTGTAAGCGGATTAGCGCTTTAGCGCTACCTAGCGTTCATTTGCCCACCACTGGATTTGGAGGTGCGGATTCTCATCCCAGCTGCGAACCGCTCCAGTGAGAGAAGAAGATCACGGCACAATGACGTCAACTGGACCACATCATCTGCAAAGAGCAGAGATGAAATCCTGAGGCCGGCTCCTGGCTGCACCGAGAAATTATGTCCAGAAAAGTTATGAACGGCATCTGTGACAACGGGCAGCCCTGGTGGAGTCAACTCTCACCCTGAAAGTCTCTCTCACCACTCTCACCAACTCTCACCCTGAAAGGGTTAAACATGCTGCTGGCAATGTGAACCAAACTCTCACACCGCTTGTATAGGGACTGAACAGTCCATAGCAATGGACCCCCAATCCCATTCTCACGGAGCACCCCCCACAGTGTACCCCGAGGAACACGGTCAAACGCGTTCTCCAAGTCCACAAAACCCCTCGAGGACCCTAGTGAGAGTAAAGAGCTGGTCCAGTGTTCCACAGCCAGGACGGAACCTGCATTGTTCATCCTGGATCTGAGGTTCAACCAACGATCGGACTCACTTCTCCAGTACCCGTGAATAGACCTTAGCAGGGAGGCTAAGGAGAGTGATGCCCCTGTAATTGGAGCAAACCCTCCTGTCAACCTTTTTGAAGAGGGGAACCACCACCCCAGTCTGCCAATCCAGTGGCACTGCCCCAGATGTCCATGCGACGTTGTAAAGGCGTGTCAACCAAGACAGCCCTACAACATCCAGAGCCTTAAAGGTCCACGACATGATTTTTTTATTATTCATAAAATTGTTCAATATATATATTTTATCATTTAAATATGTTCCTTTATGCAAACAAAATGATAAATCACTTTAATTTTGCTTTAAAAGTGATTTTGAACTTCAAGCCGTGTTTAATCATGGGAAATCTGATTACACCCGAACGCACCATCTGTGATGTCACACTGGGCAGAGGGCTCTGGTCTCTTTAATAGCGGACCATTTAAAACCCGACAAATTTATCAATCTATGTGAAGATTTGAGCTATTTGTCTTCATTTTGGGAAGCAGAAAATAGTTTGGGTGATGGAACAAGAAACAACAGGATCTAATTTAGGTCTGATGCTGTATCAAGGCTGAAATATGCCTGAGCGTCCTCGTTACGCCACTCTACGCGCGCATTTTGTGCGCATGCGTTTCGCTGATATAGCTTCAGAAGCTACGCTTTTCAAATGCTCGCGTTTTCGCTCCAAATCCTGGTTGTCATGTGAGCAGCTGCGAGCAGAGGGGGACAAACTGAGGTCGCTGATTGGTCACTTGCTGACACGCCTACTGAAATGATTGACAGCTCGTCAGCTCACTCTATGAGCAGCCGGTTGCGGTGTTCTTCTGCGGTGTTCTGCTGCGGTGTTTCTACTTTATATGTTATAAAAAGTTCTCTCAGAAATAAAAATAATAACAGGGAGCGCTTTTCCTGCAGCCCACCAGGGAATATAAAGCCTCGCGCACCCAGGTAGGACCTGAATTCATTCATTTCAGTCATGAGTGAACGGAGGAAGAAGCGATTACTTGACTTTAGGCAAAAAAACAAAAGAAAAGGCCCGATCAGCGATAAAGAAGAGGAATTTAATTCATTTGTGTAACATACAAAACAGTCCGGCGCCGGGGAAGTTTATGGTCAGACACCGCGCAAGCGTGCGCGGTCGTAAAAAAAAAGCTTTGCGCGTTCGTGCCCTGAGGGGCTACGCTTTTGCCTCAGCGTACGTACGTGGCGTATAGGCGTATACAGAGTACGCTCAGGTGTATTTCAGGCTTCAGACTGACCTTCATGTGGAGCTGCTCACACCCGCGCACTGTGACAAGCCCAGAGCTCTGCCCGGTGTGACATCACAGATGATGCGTTTGGGTGTAATCAGATTTCCCATGATTAAACACGGCTTGAAGTTCAAAATCACTTTTAAAGCAAAATTAAAGTGATTTATCATTTTGTTTGCAAAAACGAACTTATTTAAATGATAAAATGTATATATTTTGAGCAATTTTATGAATAGTAAAAAAATCATGTCGGTGGACCTTTAAGTCCTGAGCATTTCTTGTGACTGAAATATTGCCTGGATTTTCAGGATTTACTTGCAGAAAAACCAGGGATTTAATTTTAAAAAAATGCTTGGAATCCTTGAGCTTCTTTTTTGTCCCCCATTGTGGAACAAAAAGGACACGTCCATGAATGTTGTGAATGTGATAACTTGGAAAAACAAATGAGGTACCTAGTCACATTTTGGTGGCTGCATCTAGGCGTAAGAAAAGTTCCATTTGAAAATTGGGTTGCCTCGTCAAAATCCAAACTGGTCACCAGCGTGTGTTTGTTTGGCCACCCCTATCATTTTCTTTTTATTTAGCTTAAAAGTATAATTTTGTCAAACTGGAGTCACATTGATTGTGGTTGACAAAGATTAACTTGTGGTGGTCAAGGCCACCATTGGCCACCCTGTCTCTGCCGTAGCACCATGGATGGATGGATGGATATAATTGCTCCCTCCATTCACCAGGGTCCACCAATATTACAATAATACACATTTGTGAGGCAGAAGTATGTGAACCTCTTGGATTTTCAGTTCATTTGAAGATGAAATTAGAGTCAGGTGTTTTCAGTCGATGGGATGATGATCAGGTGTGACCCTGTGTGATTTAAAGAACAATATCTTGGAAAAGTTATTTGTTATCAGATTGGATCAATTTATTGACAAATATAAGCTTTTAAGCAGCAGTCAATATAGATTTAGAGCTGAAAATTCTACATCATTGGCTCTTATGGAACTGATAGAGCAAATAACTAAAAGATGAAGATTATTATTATTATTATTATTGAAGATTATTATTGATTATTATTGATTATTATTGATTATTATTGTTTAATCTGATTGTTGGAAAAAAGGGGCAGATATAATAAGATTTATTCCTCTTTCTGCTACCTTTCATTTTTTTATATTTTGTACATTATAATTTATGGGATTGTCTTGTATTGTTTCTTTTGTAAAAAAAATTAACAAATTTAATAAACAAACATAAACATAAACTACTGCCGTTGATCAAAAATAATACTGTTAGTATTTTTGTTGATTTGAAAAAAGCATTTGATACCATTGATCACAGCATTCTCCTTGAAAAACTAAATAAATATGGTATTAGAGGACAAGCACTGAAATGGATATCTAGTTATTTGGAAAATAGGAAGCAGTTACATGTACATGGTGTAAAATCTGGACTCTGTGAAATTACATGTGGAGTTCCTCAGGGCTCTGTACTGGGACCTAAGTTGTTTATCTTATATGTGAACGACTTGGTAAATGTGTCAGGGCTCCTTAAATGTGTATTATTTGCAGATGATACAACTTTTTTTTGTTCAGGTTGGGACATAGAATCAATATTGGAGAAGGTGCAAGCAGAGTTTGTAAAAATACAAAATTGGTTTAAAATTAATAAATTATCATTAAATCTAGATAAAACTAATTATATGATATTTACAAATAGACAAGGAACTGTTGATGTCCAGTTTAGAGTTGATGGTGTGGAGATTAGTAGAGTACATGAAGTAAAGTTTTTGGGTGTTGTTATTGATGAGAAACTAACATGGAAACCTCACATAAATTATTTAAGAACAAAATTAGCTAAATCCACATTGCTGTATAAAGTCAGGGACTTGTTTAATAATAAAGCTTTGTATATGTTGTACAATACATTAATTGTTCCACACTTGGTCTATTGTATTGAGGTATTTGGGAAGGCATGTAAGACAATTACAAATCCTGTTTTTGTTTTGCAGAAAAGAGCAATAAGACTTATCACTCAAAAACATAGCCATCATCCATCTAATGTATTATTTTGTCAACTGAAATTATTGAAATTTCACGACTTGATTGATTATAAAATTTTATTAGTTACGTATAAGGCTCACCAAAATGCATTACCTTTGAACATCCAGAGAATTTTTACAAAGAGAGAAAGCTTCCATAATCTTAAGGGGACGGAGATGTTCATAACAACTCAATTTAGAACCAGTTTGAAAGAACGATGTACCTCGAAGTTTAGATTGCTAAAAAAATATGAAACTGTATACAGTAATGTGTTCTCATATGAATTGTTGTTCTAGAAGGATTTCATTTTTTGTTTTATTGTATTAACTGAAGAATGTTATTGTTTGAATTTTATTTATGAGAAAAAAAGGGCAGATATTATAAGAATTATTTTCTTCTCTCTGCTACCTTTCCTTTTATTGTATTGGTTTTCTTTTCTTTTTGTTGTTGTTGTAAATATAATTGTTGTAAATATATAATTAATTTGTTTTTAGGTTATGAAATGAATAAAGAATTATTATTATTATTATTATTATTATTATTATTATTATATCTATCAAAGTCTGCTCTTCACAACATGTTTGTATCATGGCAGGAACCAAGGAGATTTTATGAGGAACTCAGAAAAAGAGTTGTTGATGCTCATCAGGCTGGAAAAAGTTACAAAAACATCTGTAAAGAGTTTGGACTCCACCAATCCACAGTCAGACAGATTGTCTACAAATGGAGGAAGTTCAAGACCATTGTTAGCCTCCCCAGGAGTGGTGGACCAACAAAGATCACTCCAAGGCATGGAATAGTAGGTGAGGTCCCAAAATTCCCCAGGGTAACTTCTAACATCTGAAAGCCTCTCTCACATTGACTGATGTTCATGAGTCCACCATCAGAACACTGAACAACAGTGGTGTTCATGGCAGGGTTGAAGGAGAAGACACAGCTCTCCAAAAAGAACATTGCTGCTCATCTGCAGTTTGCTAAAGATCACGTGCAAACCAGAAGACTGTTGGAAGAAATGTTTGTGGACGGTTAAGAATAAATTGAACTTTTTGGTTTAAATGAAAATTGTTATGTTTGGTGAAAGGAGAACACATGAAATCCTTATTCCATCTGTGAAACATGGTGGTGGTAGTTTCATGGTTTGGGTCTGTTTTGCTGCATCTGGGCCAGGACGGCTCACCACCATTGATGGAACAATGAATTTTGAATTATATCAGAGAATTCTAAAGAAAAATGTCAGAACATCTGTCCATGAACTGAATCTGAAGAGAAGGTGGGTCATGCAGCGACACAATGACCCTCAGCACACAAGTGGTTCTACCAAAGAATGGTTCAAGGAGAATAAAGTTCATGCTTTTGGAAAGTCCTGACCTTAATCTAATCCAGATGTTGTGGAAGGACCTGAAGCAGCAGTTCATGTGAGGAAACACCAACATCCAGAGTTGAAGCTGTTCTGTAGAGGAATGGACTGAAATTCCTCCAAGTCTGTGAGCAGGACTGATCAACAGTTACTGGAAATGTTTAGTTGTAGTTGTTGCTGAACAGTGGGGTCACACCAGGTACTGGAAGCAAAGGTTCACATACTTTTACCACTTAAAAATATGTAATATTACATGATTTTCCTCAATTAAAAAAAATGACCAAGTATATTTTAGTCTCATTTGTTTAACTGGATTCACTTTATCTACTTTTAGGACTTGTGAGAAAATCTGATGTTTTAGATCATATTGATGCTGAAATGTAGAAAATTATGAAGAGTTCACAAACTTTTAAGCACCACTGTATATTCATGAAATATTTTGTTTTTATATACAATAATCTGTTCTGAGAGTCAAGCTGGTGAAAACATCAAATTTATAGGGTGGGCATTTGCCCCCTTTGGCCCCCACCTTGGTGACACTCTTGAGTGTCTCAATCTGAAGCCTTTTCCTTCTTCCTACTTCTGCCATTTGAAACAACAGATCAAATGAGATCAAAATGTGTTTTTCTTTAACTCACATCATGAACTTGAGTCATATTCTAAAACTCAGCTTCACACTTCACCAGTGCCCTTTGCTGCTTGCTCATCCCGTGTAAATTTGAAAGTTATTTCACAGCAGAATGCCCTGGATTATTGTTGTTATTTCTTTTTAAAAACACAAATCAACTCTAAATTCCCATGTGCTGTTGGATATCTCCAAGGGGCCCGGCGCGGGCTCTAATGGTCCGTGCTCATGATCCGACTAAACGCAGACCTTCGCAGAGGCCCCCATCGCTGACATTTATTTCTCCGTGACACTTGCAGGGTTGACGGAGTTTCTTTAGCTGAAAGGTGCTTTCAAGTGCTGCGCCACAATCTTCCTGTCATGAAGTGAACATTACTGTGAAAATATTCCCTCTCTCAAAGAAATTGTGTTTCTGCCGTGAGCAAAGTGGCAGAGACTTTTCTCTGATTGCACACTTGTCAACGGAGCAGCTTGTCGCGTTAGTCACCTGAAGGTGTTTGTAATTCTTTTTCTGTTTCTGGGAAATACCATTTTCTCTGTAATGCATCAATATTGTGCCTGTTGTATGACAGCGATTTGCAGTAAGCGCTCATTGATGCATTAATAATTACAGCACAGCCTGCGTTGAAGAGAAACAGGTTTCGGGCTGCGTTGTGTTAAAGTAGTTTTTGATATTTTTATGGGCAGCTATTGTCTCGTAAATTTTGTCAAATGAAATGAATGCACAACAATTAGTCGTGGTGATATTTCTGCTCTTCAAGCCGACTGAAGGCAACAAGGACTTCACAGTATTTGCCCACACACACAGCGGAGCACAACGAAACAAAGAGCCGCGACAAAAGTGACTAATAATGAGAAACAAGAATAAAAAGTACAGACTGGTGAAGTTAGAAACAGATTTAGGGTTTATCATCCCCTGCTGCTGGAGGCAAAACACCCTGCTTGTGTGTGGGTGTTCGTTTGTCTGCTGTGTTAGCGAAATATCTCTGATTTTAATGAAACCCAGGAAATAATCACTGGAGATACATCGACAACTTATTAACTTTTAATGTCAGCCCAAACTGGAGCTGACGAAGCTTAGAAAACACAAGAATGTCTATGATTCAGCCAGTTTTACAGACATTGAGCCTATTGTGCAGGCTTACTTGTGGTTCCTAGAGTTTCCAAAAGCAGAATGGGAGAAAGATCTTTCACTTATCTGGCTCCTCTTTTGTGGAACCAACTTCCAGTTTCTGTCCATGAGGCTGACACATTGTCCAGTTTTAAGACTGGGCTTAAGACTTTCCTTTTTGATAAATCCTATAGGGTTGGCTTGTTATGCTGCCATATAGGCTTAGACTACTAGATGGCAAATTGACCTCATTTCCTGAAATTGATTGTTAAAATTTAAAAGTTTTTATTTGATGCTATTTCTGTCTTAACATGTGAGTCTCGACCTGCCATTGTGTATCTGTTCCTCTCAAACCCAGCCGGTCGAAGCAGATGGGCGCTTGTCCTGAGCCTGGTTCTGCTAAAGTTCCCTTTCAGTCTGGTCTCTCGGTGCAACATACTTGCTATGGGAATTGCACCCCCGCGCGATTACTTGAAGGAATATACTCACGCCTTTACGGCTAGGGCGTAAACGCCGCGCCAGAGGCCCCGCCCTCTGGGTACTTAAGCGACTGACGCCCATCCATCTTTCTCTTTTTTGCCCTTCACCTCGCTAAACCTGAACTACCTCTTCGCGGGACTTCTCTGTTGCTTCATCGCTCAACTTGAGGTGAGCTTAATCCCTGCACAGAGCGCACAGAGAATTATTCCTGTGTATTGCTGGACTAGCAAAAGCTAGTCCAGCACATTTTCTCTTAACCTCGAAGCATTTTCTTCTCCTCTCTCCACAGATTGCTTCGCTCGTCGGCGCTAACTAGGCCACAACAGCTACCCTTGCTAACTCCTAGCGAGCTAGCCAGCAAAAGCGACGCGACGGAGGAGACATTTCGAGAAAAAAGAAAAATGATTCTGGAAGGACTCGCTCGCCTTATCTCGGACATGCCTCCGGAGAAAGGAAAGCGAAAGACAAGACTTCCAAGAAAAACCAGCAGGACGGCGAGCCCAACTTCACGCGCCTCTCCCAGAGGATGCGGTTTCTCCCTCGTGGCGACGGACACCCATGAGGCCTGTCCCATCTGCCTGGCGCTGGATACGCCCGACTTTTGCCCACACTGCAGCCTGATGCTGGATGCGGTGTTGGGCACCAGGTTGACCTCGTCGCCAAAGCCATGGGCGCTTCAGCAGAACCAGCGGATACGGATACCACAGAGCCTCTCACTCCCACGCCGGAGCTCGAGAACATGGCTCTGCACGACAGCACACGAGTCGAATGGGGCGACAGCCCTGACATGCTGGCTCCTATGGTGGACTTAACAGTTGAGTTCGACACTCGAGGCATGATGAACGAGGACGAGATCTCGATTTCAGCCTCGGGCGAATTTTCAGTGGAGGACGCAGACGTCGAACTGGAGGATCAGGGAGAAGACCTCTCCCAGACCCCGGTACCTGTGCTCCCAGAAACCGACTTTTCCATCCCTGCTCTGTTCGACCTGTGCCACAGAGCAGCGGACGCGTTGCACATCCCATGGCCCGAGCCTCCGCCTCGCCAACAGGTCACGAGGCTGGCAGGAAACTATTTTTACTCGAAGCAGCAGGCCGCCACGAGGCAAAGGATGCCCGTGTTCCCGGACTTCCTCACAGAACTAACTCGCACCTGGGCTCAGCCAAGAGCCCCCATGCTCCTTCCCCTCTCACAGTTCCTCGACATCGACGGGATGGATGAGGTGGGAATAGCTAACGTACCTCAAATTGAGGACACACTAGCGTCTCACCTAGCTCCTAAGTCATCCGGGACAAAACCAACTCTCCCCAGCAAGGCTTGTCGAGCTTCAGCGTCTCTACTCGAGAAGTGCTACAGAGCTCAGGGACTTGCGGCGCGCCATGAACGCATCCGCGTTGATGCAGGCTTACCTAGCTGAAAAACTGCAACAGCTGCAGGTAACGACAGACAAGCAGGCTGCCGCCGACTTGCTGGATGAAGCCCGCAGGGCAACAGACTTCATGCTCCGCATGATGGGGTCAGCCGCTGTTGCTCAAGGCAGAGGCATGGCGGAAGTGGTCATCGCGATTCGCCACCTGTGGATGACTTTAACGGATCTCCCTGAGGGACAAAAGGTGCCTTTTCTCCACCACTCGATAGAGCCGACGGGATTATTTGGTAAAGCTTTGGAGCGAATTCAGACCAAGCTGGACCAAAGGCGCAGACAGGCTGAAGCTCTCCGAGTGGGCATTCCCCGGAGAAGCTTCGCCCCCCCAAGGGAGTCTGCTGGAGGCAGACCTGCGCAGCCTCGCCACCGCTCGGCAACG